>JAOWAY010113861.1:0-10955 GCA_028565895.1 Goniobranchus geometricus
TGACAATAATGATAATATGATGATGATAATAATAATTATTTTTATCCTTTTACCATTATTGTCATAACAAAACATAGAAACCTGGCTTCGAAGTAACTATTGAAATAGGCAGAAATGCCATGAGACCAAACAAAAGTTTTTTTGCATGGAGATTTGAGAAACAAGTCCAATGATTGATTGACTACAGAAGAGCAAAAACATCTGAAAAGAAAGTTTCTTAGGATGCAAAGTTTAAAAACCATATATAATGCTTTTTAACTGTGCAGGTGTGTAAACGACCAATTATTTTATAGCAAAAGCTCTGCATTTTTATACATTGCTTTACACAGCTAAAACATGGAAAGTAGAGACAATTGATCATATTTTTTTTGTTCACCCTTCTTCTAGGAATTTTTCAAAGACCTGGCTCAGTATGAGGAAAAGCACAAAATATTAAATGACTCAGCGAATTTCCTAATTGAAGTCACCACAGATCCTGTGGCAGATGAAATCAAACAGACAGTCCTTTTGTTGAACAGAAGATTCACTGAGTTGGTAGAAGGTTTCCATGACTTCCGCCAGAATGAAGTTATTGGTAAAGCAAGGACAGAATATGAAAGTGGTGTAGCTACTCTTGACAGCTGGTTGACAGATTCTGATGGCATTATGTCTCAACAAGTCAAATGTATTCATGCAGATCTGAAGGCTTACCTCCTAGAACTGGATGTAAGTACCTTTAATTAGAAATTTATTATGAATTTTAAGTAAAGAAGAGAATATCATTCACTTGAGACTTATACCACTAAATTTCAACATTTCATGTTTCTCACATTGATGCATTAATGAAGTAGCAAACCAAATCATGGATTTAAGGACATCATACCTTAATCAAATAATTAGAACACAATTTTATTCAAAATCTTGAAATGTAACCTTCAGATATCTTGGTGAAATTTATTTGTTGCATTACCGCCACCAACAAATATGTATCTCTTGTTAAACAGTATCTTTAAGTCCTCTTAATTGTCATTTCATGCAATTAGATTTGAAAAACAAGTATTTTTGAAATGTTGCAAGAGATTAAGTCTGAAAAATACTCATGAAAATGTTATTTCATTATCATCTTCAAAACTTTGGAGATATTACAATTGCTTTCATTGTTGAAAGCTCAAAGAGGATTTCTGTTGTTTATGTTTGATTACTTCTTTGAAGAATCTTTAGAAAGGTACTCATGAAGGTATGTACATTTACTTTGAACTTCTTAGTTGATTAGACCACATAACACATTCTCAAATTTTTATGTTGACACTTTGCTTTATAATTTCAGAGTTACAACAGCCAAATAGCTGAAGTAGAAAATAACTTTAAAGTTACAACAAAAACTGCCCAGTCTTTGGTCAAGGATAGCTCACAAGATGTTGTCAATGCAATGCTTCAAACCCTTAATGTCCAAAAAGAGGTAAGCGACATTCATTCAGGCTTTTACCATATGATATCATCACATTCATCTTGTTTTCTTTTTCAATCTTTAATCTTAAAAGTTCATGGAATGACATTAAGGAGTCTTAACCACTATTTTAAGAGATGTAATTTTGTGTATCAATATCTTCTGAGGTAGAAATGAGTACCCTAAATTTAAAATGTTGATTATAATATAAGTTCTATCAAAGTGAGGTTATCTGAAAGATATCTATTTTGTCTCATAAATTTTCAGGCAAAGCCAGGAAAAAAATATTACTTTACTATTTTGAGGACAGTTAGGACATGGAACAGTCTCTGTTTTCAAACTAAATGCTTTGAGAGTTTAAACTCATTTAAAAATGCCATTGATAGGGAGCTCCAAAACGAAATCTATGATTATGATGGATAATTATGATTGCTTTGATTATGAAGTCTATGTAAAATTGGTGAATCATAAATTGCCTTGTTTATCCGAGGTATTTAAAGGTCTATGACTACATCACCCTTAGTGTGATATGATATGATCTGATAAGGCCAGTCACAGGTAGAGGAGAAGAAATACATTAACAACAAATCCATGACTTTTTGTTTGTTCCTTCAATTTTCAGGCCATTGTGAAGCTGCGTAAAGAGATCCCGGATAGGATTAAATATTTGAAAGCAGTTTTACCAAATGTAGAATCCCTAGAGACAGGCATTCTTGACCTGGGCAGATGGGTTGAGGAAGGCCAGCAGCTTCTGAATTCTCACAAGCTTGATGGGACTGCTGAGGAAACAGAGGCAAGACTTGAACGTCACAAGGTAACATGCTTTTGGGATTTTTTCGTTTTTTTTACCTAGTAGTACTTGCTTCTAAATAAGGTTGAGTTTTTTCAACCTATGCTTTCTTATTTCTTATTTAATTATAATGGTAATAATAATAATTAGAATAAAAAGAATAATAATAAGAATAATAATAACGATAATCTTGTTTTGTGCTTTTATTCATCTTTGTTTCTCTACAATATACATTAGTAATGTAGTAAATATGGATGCTGTAGCTTAGTGGTTGAGTTTTGGCCCGGTCGTAGGTTCAGTTCGTGCTACACATACATGCATTTTTATTCCTTAAGCTAGAAAATTCCCCCCTGATGCCTCACTGGACTTAGGTGGAAAAAAAACTATGCAATAGATTAGCAACCTATTCAGAGATTGATGGATGAATCTGTCACCGTCTGCTTCATGTTGTGGAAATCAGGATAAGCTTCGGCTAAATGAGCCGATTCAGCTCAATGACTACTAGGTTACAGATGATATTTCCTTTAGTCAAAACGTTGTATGAAAAATGTAGCAATTTTAACATTTCATACATTCCATGAATCACTTATCAGCTTGTAACTTTTCATGTCTTATTTTACAGGCTTTCTTTACAGAAACAACATATCAAAAATCCATTCTGGAAAGCAAAAATAAAGTTTATCAGAAAATCAGTAGCACCAAACAGAAATTGAAAAATGTGGACTTTACTCCTGCTGATGAGTTGATGAGCAATGCTAATGAGAAATTCCAGGTAAAATAATTTAATGATAATTATTATTTACTTGACTTTGAGCCCTTTGCTTGTGCTGTCATCATGCCTCAACCAGGCTGCTTTTCTTATCTGTCTTTCCTGAAGGCAAATGTTTTCTCTCTGTTCTGAACCATGGATCTTATTTGGTGTAGATTATCTTGTAATCTAAGAGTGAATTTTGTCTTGGATGACTTTCAACTCATTTTTTAGTCTGATTGGTTGAATTTTTGTTGATCTTGTAAAATACAGTAGTATGTCAGGGCCTTCCTTATTTGCAAGCATTTATGGGTGAAGAAAATTCTGAAGCATTTTCTTTAAATTTTTATGTGAATCATAAAAAATTAAACTTTAAAAATAAATTCTACTCAGGTATTCAATTTACAGGAATTTTGGAAGGATATTGTTAATTTCAAGAGTAAAAGAGTGAATTTATGCAGATGTTTCCTTGATTGTAAATGAAATCTTCATTGGATTAACAGTCCTCTGTACAAACAGCCTGATATAAGTAAATAGGATAGTATTCGTATTTAGACTCAAAATCACATTCTTTTGATACATAATATATTCTTATACATATTTTTAAATTCCATCATTAGACTTGATAAATACTCAACCTTTCTCTATTGTAGGCACTTGTAACCAGTGCCAAAGAATGGGAAGGTAAACTTGAGAGTCTTGCTCGACTCTGGAGATCTCTGCTACAGAAGCAACAACAGTTGGATGAATGGCTGGACAATGCCCAGACAATACTTGATGATACTGACGATGATCCCGATAGTCTTATACGCAAACACAAAGTAAGTCTTATGGGTTTATGATGCTTGAGTATGAACTCTTAATGTATAGTGTAAAAGATTGTCTCCTTGTGTGTTCACTTTCATGTAAGGATAAAGAAAATGTATATAATAATTGCTATACCTTCCTCAGGTTATTCTATCCAATTGTAAATCAGTATAAGAAATTGTCAGATGTCTATTTTCTTGTTTCCATGATTTCTTCAGATGTTCTTCGATCGAATAGACAAAAGACTAATGTCTGGTTATGAGTCAAATGCTCAAGAAATTCTTCAAAAGCTGAATGGTCCAGAGAAGAAACCCTTGTCAGAGAGACTTGCAGACACTAAACAAAGATGGGAGGTATGCATATTGTTCAAAAATGAAATATCAACAGAGGTTTCTTCTTTTTTCGGAAGACTTTTTTAACTAAGTGCTTAAATATCTAGACAAAGGAATCTGAACAAGTAATTGTTATAGTTCTTGCCTTTTTTTAATTTTTATAACAAGTTGTTGTTTTTTTTGCCTGTTTTTCTAGCATGTCTTGTACCATGCTCCAATAAAACTGTTGAAGTTGGAATTTGCCAGTCCAGAGGATAAGTTTGAACAACTTATTGAAAAAGCTGAAGTGGCCCTCCAGCAGCATCAAAGCCAAATCAAAAGCAATCAGAATGTAAAGGAAGCCTTGTTAAAGCATCGAGTGAGTTTTTCTGTTATAGCTTGCATTCTTTGTCTGTTAGCTTAGAGTAGTCAAAAAACAGAAATTTGTCTTGATTCATTAAGAATGATATGGGTTAAGTAATAGTTTAGGGTATTTTGTTATATTTAGTTTACATAAGCTAAAGATTTATAAAAATTAATTTCTTTTCTTCATTTGAAAAAAAAAAATCAAATTCCTCAGATTCTAAACAATTTTAATGATTACTTTGTTGTCTTCCATTTCAGCAATAGAGCAAGGCTTGATAGTATTTTATTGATGCTTGTTAATATTCTTTCTAAACTTCTGGCATAAAGACAAACTTTGATCCTATTTCAGCAAATGTTTCAAGAGGGTTCTTTCGTCTCAAATTGTGAAGAGTGTTTAGACAACATGAAGAACCTTTCACAGCAATTATTGAAGATCAACAAAGATGAGAAGTCACTTGACCAACGCTACCAAAATCATTTAGAGCGATGGAACAAGCTCAAACTCATTGCGGATGATACTCACTTACAGTTGAAGCAATTGCCAGAACGATGGAGAGAGTATCACCAAAAGTAAGATGAATCTATGACTGTATTAAAGAGATACAGTATATATACTGAGTAGGATTAAAGCTCAAAACATTTTTTCTTCATTAAAACAAATGGTGTGTTAATTGAAAATGGGGGGAAAATATTGTCATTCTTATATTGTTTTTTTAATTGAGCAAAAACCAACTGTCTTATTTTATGTGTTCTTCAAGGAAGGAAGTCCTTTGGAAAATTAATGAAATGAGAACATCAGATTAATCTATGTCCTGTTTTTATGTTCAATTGATAGTGTTTTTGTCTTATTTTTGTCCTATCAAGAACCAATTACAGTATTCAACATCATGGTGTAAGCGTTTATTTATATGGATTTCTGAAAATCTCTCCTCAGATTCACATTTTTAATAGTGAATAAATGTTTTTTGTTTGACTTCATAATGTTTTTATGAACATTGAGATAGCTTTCCAATGTGGCTAATCAAAATTAATGTCTTGCTCTTTAATTAGATTGTGTGCTGATTCGAGGCTTTTTTCATTGCCGTTGCAATGTTTCTTGTTTTGAACAGGAAATGATAGCAATTACCTATCAACTATACCCCAGGAGTGGATGTATTTGTAACATAGTTGTGTATTCTATTTTAGGATGGATGGTTTTGGCAATTGGGTCCAAGATGTTGAGAAACTCATAGAAGCAATGGCCCAAGAAAATTTGACTGGTGATGAATACAAAGACATGTTGGCCAAGTTTCAGGTGAGAAATTCCTCATAAATTTGTGTTTTCATCAATCTCTTCTTTTTACGATTTTATGATCTTTGTATGACTATCGTACAATAGGTAAAGATGAGTCATGTGTCAGTTTTAAACAATCTCAGTATTTCATGCAAATTTCTATCTGAGGTGTCCTATCTCCTTCATGTGTCCTTCATAGTTTGCTTTAAAAAAAAATTAAGAAAAAAAAATTCTGAAGAAAATGGAGTTAAAACAAAATTTATTTCAAACACATCCACATTCTATCAGGTATAAGTTACCTAATATAGCAAGGATATGCAGCAAATAGTTGGAATTGAGTGATTTCAACTCAAAAGCTAGGGATATTCATTTTTTCTCTAAGCCTCATGCATTGAAAAATCTTTTGCACTGCTGTACTTAGTTATGAAGGAAGTGAAAATAAATCTGGGATTACATTTCAACTTTTTTTCAAGATAGAACAGTTTAAAATCCAAGAGTTGGACATCATTCAAACATTGAAATCAGAGAAAATTGATTTTCAGAAGTTGGAAGCTTATTCTTTAAGACTTTCCAGATGAGCTGTGAAAAACTTTTTTTCATCAATGCTAAAGCATATTGAGCAAAAATGGTGTGAAAAACTTCTGCTTGTCTCTAAAAGCCAATAATAGAAAAATTGACATACATACACATAAATGTATAAGTGCAGATATCCCTTTTTCCTTCTTCTATGATTAATGGCTCCTTTGAATGTTTATGTGTTACAATGTTCCTTTTGCATGGCAAAATTAAAAAAAGAAAATTTCATTGGACCCTTCATAGATATATTTTGAATATGTAAAAGATTATAGGTATGTTAGTTTTTGTTTGAAAACCTGGAAAGCCATTGAACAGACTTTAATATTTGAAAAGTTAAAATTTTATGATTTCTATGATGAAGCTGCATTATATGGAAAAGAATTTCTATCAGAGACTCACATTGACTGAGTTAAAAATAGACAGACAATGTCTGTATCTGTAGGATATTGATCCACTGCATCAAAAGTGTTGAATGTCATGGCATCATTTAAAGTAACTACAGACTCTTCATTTCTAAATTAAATACTCACAACAAATCAGTGGCTGAGCATAATGCAATCAGAATAATTTTTTTTCCCATCACATTCCAAGGGTAACCATAGGGAGTTATGAAGTATGCTGACAAATTCATCATATTGTTATAGTTTTCATGAATAAGATTTATTTGACTTACATATTCTGAAAATTAATTTTACTCTATTTTTCTTATCTTTTCTTTCTCTATTCTTTTCTTAATCACTATTATTTTTGGTAATTGTTATTCACAGTTTTGTTTTCTTATTTTACTAACACTGATTCTGATTCATACCAAATGTTTAACAACTTTTGATTCTCATCTTGGGAACAGCATTCGGTAACACATTTCTTATTATCCCACCCTTACAATTTGTTGTTGTGAATGTTGTCCTTATTATAATATACTGTCTTGTACACACTATGTTCTCTCTAAATTCACCATGAATGTTAGTTCTCTTCATTATCAAACCATTGATATGTCCCAGGTTTACCATGAGAATTTGGAGTTTGGTGTTTATCCACATCTTCCTCCTTTAACAAATAAGGATTTTGCTCTTTCCCTGGATTACTTTCATTATGAGTTGTGACATTCCTGAAGCGATAATAATTGTGTGCCAGCTGACTATTGGAACGTAAAACCCAAAGAAATATTGTGAAAATTAAATTGAGTAAAACTAAAAACACATTCTTTACTATAATGCAAAACAAACACTCACAATTATTTGTGGCAAAATTTAAATTTTTATCATATGTGTATACTGTGAATGCCCTCTGAATAGTGTAGAATTGCTCTTGCCTCATCATGAAGTAAAAATACCTGAAACAGCCATCGCCCTACATCATGGTAATTGCAATATTTTAAATTGCATTTCGTTCATTTGGCACAGATTGGTTCATAATCAACAAAGTTATTAGACTTTCATTGAGTTCCATGTTCTTATTGTTACCTGGGTACTTTTAAGACAAAAGATTTCTCTTCATGAAAATAAGGTATGAGGTTCGAAATTAAATTTCCCATTTAGTTGTAGCTTTCAATTCTTGCATGCTTTCCAGTCCTCTACAGGTAATTGTATTCTGTTTTGCACAGATTTTTGTTACCATTGCATTGACCCCTTTTCAATCAACTATCTGATGTATAAGCTTCATGCGCACAAACTCCATTTTCCCCTCCGGATGCCTTTTTTGAACATTTACATTTACAAATCAATGACATATCATTCAGTGCTGTACATGTTTTGGACATTTTATGCCATGGAATTTGGTAGATATGCAATTGCTATTGTAGACAGAGTCTTGGATTGGATCAGATCTTTTAAGCAAATTTCCTAATAAAACCAAGTCTTGGACAATTTAATGTCCCAACAAATATTCCACACAATATAAGTTTTTAAAAAAGATACCCAAGAATAGATGTTATATTTACTCCTCGTTTTTTTGTCACTGTAATTAAAATTTTAATTTTTTTTTGCTCAGAAGAAGATGACATCGAATCTAATAGACTTGATGCTGGTAAATGGAATTGCTCATCTTAATAGAAACTGGTAGTCAGTTGAAAATTTTAGTTTTATTAGTTGTGTAGTCGAAGATTCGTTCCTAGTTTTTTTTTAGTCCAATTTGTTTATCTAAAAATATTTAAAAGTCATTTATTTCCATTTCTCTATTCTTTGTTACAATTTCACCTATCAGAAAGAGATGAGGAATGTGAACAAGTATCAAGAAGATGCCAAATGGCTAGAACTTAGCCTAGAAGAACTAATCAAGGATGCACCAGATGCTGATGCATCCCGTGAGAAAGGCCAGTTGAATGCTGTCTTGGCACGCTTCAAAAACTTGAAACCTCACATGGATAACACAATGGACAAATCAGGTATTTTGTCCAAAGGCTATGAGTACAGAGACAATGTTGGCAAGAAGTCCAGCTGGCTGGATGAGGCCCAGAGACTCGCCATGGAGCATCCCAGCATAGACAGTTTACAGGATGCAAGGGCTTACTTACATGAACATGAGGTGAATATAGATTTCCTTCTTTCCCCAAAAATATAACTTTTAGAACTAGGAATAGGTTGAGCCATCCATTATTTTTCATTAAACGAAGGAAGTAAAAAAAAATTTGAAACTCATACATTGCTCTTTCTTGATCTCATATGAGTACATGCTGGTTCATTGGTTGCAGACTGAAAGATGACCTAATTTTTTTGTTATGCATATATGTATGGCCTCTTTTTTGTTCGGATTTCATAGACAATTGGTATTTAATGGTGGTTGTTTTTTGGATATCTCCATTTGGTAAAATTCTCATGACTTTTAAGAGCCTCACCTGTTTTAGACTGTTAAGGAATGTAGGATATAAGTCACATGAATTTTCCTAATTTAACATCATATGCGTCATTTTGCATTACCACACTTTTCATCTCATTATAAATAAAAGTACAATTTCATCAATCTCCTCTTGCCTATATGCATTTCAGTCTCTCATCAATAAACTAGAATCAGAGAAAGCCAGCATTCAGGCAGAAATTGAAGCTGGCAAGAGACTACAGAAAGACCGCAATGCTCCTTCTTTTATCCAACAATCTGTTGCAGAACTTGACAGAAAATGGAAGGATACAAATGAATTGGCTAAAGCCAAACATGAAAAACTCAAGGTTTGTTTTGTGAAATTATAAACCCATACAATTTTGTTGTTGTCTTGTAATGAAAGTATTGACTTTTTGATGATAATGATTATAAAATCATTTATACAGCGCTTTTCATATGAGTTTTTAAAGTGCTTTACAAGTGCAAAAATATACTTTTTCTTGTTATAAATTTGTGACACAGCTTCCTGTTGAAATTCTTATTTTACACAGATTTTTCAACTGTTATTCATACACGTTTTGAATCTTTTTAATTTTGAATTGTCATTTGTTTTGAATTGTGCAGCGACAAGTCAAGGACTGGGAGAATTATGAAGGGGAGAAAGGCACCCTCCTCACTTACTTAAAGAAAGCAGAGACTGAGCTGGAAAAGCCTTTAGAAACTTTAAATCAAGAAAGTGCCCAGAAAGACTTCCAGTCAAAGAAAGTAAGTCCTTCAAAAACCTTAAGAAAGGTCTTAGCTTATGACTTTTCCCAAGATAAGTAGAGGATAGGTAAAAAAAAGAACAAACCTCAAAAGCCACATTATAAAAAGGTGACTTCAATGTATTTAGTGAAATTGTTCTAAAAATACTTTACATTCAAATAGTTAATATAACTTAGGTTCTTACAAAACTGCTTTTGGAAAAAAATCCTGCTTTTCAATTTATCTTGTATTCAGATCATCCATCCATTTTTCATGGTTTTGTTTACTGCCAAATGTCATGGCCCTGCAAGAACGTAGAATTTTGTCTAATTCTTTGAATAGAATTTGTGTAAAATTGCTCACAATGCGTTGAAAGTCATTTAAAATTTGATGATGCAATCAACATTTTAAAAACATTTGAAATTATCCTCCTTGTTGATACACAATTTCAGGAACTCCAAAGTACGTTGAACAAACTCAAGGGCAGTCTTGCTGAAATGACAAAACTTAATGCCCTCCTGGCTGATGGAGCTAGTAGAGAACGCCAAGGTCCATTGAAGGGAGAAATGACAGATATAGACAAGAGACTTGATAGTGTTTCTCATCGTCTCAACGCAAAATTGTCTGACCTGGAGGCAACTATTGCCAAATGGACAGAATACTACAAGCGACTCAACAACTTCTGTGATTGGCTAAATGAGAAAGAAGGCAAATTGAATGAGATTTATGAGAATAAACAGGACACACCTGAAATTCAGTTGCAGAAAGCTGAGGTAAAGAGACCTATGATATCACTTTTTATTTGTAATTTTTTGTCTTGTATTTTATTTGCAACTGCTGTTGTTATTGCTTAAAAATATTTTAAGACAAAAAAAAGCATTTAGTTTGATCACAGAGGCATAGTAAATATCTTCACCTTCAACAGGAATCAGAACAATGTATCTTTCATTCTATCATATATCTTTCTCTCATGTCTTCACTGTTATGTTTATACACAAAAGGGTATTTGACCTAAAGATCTTTGATTCTTTATTTATACAATAATGGAAGCAATGTGTAAATTTTTTTTATTAAATATGAGCAGAAAAAAACATCTTGTC
>JAOWAY010113972.1:0-10955 GCA_028565895.1 Goniobranchus geometricus
ATGTAACCAAGATACTTAAATTTCTGGACTTGCTTTATTTTCACTCCTTTGCTTGTAAGGCTACAAATGGGATTTACGGACTTTTTGGAGACTACCACGCATTCTGTCTTTTTTACATTTAATACAACTAAATGGCATACTAACTGCTATTCTTGTAGCAGGATGATGTGAGAGCCCATGCTGCTCGAGTATGTACACATTTCTTGAACAATTAGCAATTCATACTTTCCCATGGCTGCCATGCTCCTTTGACCTTTCCCCAATTGAACACCTTTTGGGCCAGCTGACCCTGTGGTGTGAATTCAAATTCATTGATTACGACTTTGGATGATTTGTGAATAGCATTAGTTGAAGAATGGAACAACATGGACCAGGAAAGAATTTGTCAGCTACTGTATTCCATACGAGGCCGAATTTTATCCTGCATAAATGCGCCAGGATCATATTCCATAATGGATAAGTAAAAAAATAAAAAAAGGAATACAATAAAAGCCTATCCATTTGACAGGTTGTTTCCTTTACATAACATTGAAATAATGACTATCAAAACAAATTTTGGTTATTTCAGCTTTATTCATGAAACAAAAACTCTTGCCTGTGGAGAAGTTTTTTGTAAGTTATTGTTATTAGCTGTTAGATTGCATATAATATATGTTCGCATTAAGATGGATCAATTTCATTTTCATCCCATCTTCTCAGCCCTGCCTCTAGTATCCTCTTTCATTACATGTTATTGTTATATGACTGATCAATTTCAAGTCAGTAAAGATGGCATTTATGTAGCAGTCGTTCCACAATGTAACCATACTCATGGCACTTCACAATGACATTCGACTCTCCTGGCCAACCAACAGCCACACAACATTGAGAACAAGGCGTGCCGCCAGTGAGGTGAGAGATTGCAATTTTCTTTTAGACAAGGATAACACCGTCTTAAAGGCCAGGCACTCATTCACACCCATTCCCTCTTCTCAGCCTTGCCTCACCTAACATCTCTCATACGATATATAAATACTTCATGCCCATGGAGTCATTGCAGCTTGCACTTCACCTCTATTCTTTTAATGAAAAAAAAGAAAAGGGATACATGTACATGATATGCATTTATTCACTTCCTCCATTGCTCAGGCATGTATTCACCATCTATAATTATAATCCAATTGATCAGGTGAGTTAAGAAATAGAAATACACTATTTTAAGGTCAATTGCGGGAAATTGATAACAGTGGAGAATCCTGATAGCGAGTAACAGTGGAGAATCCTGATAGCGAAAATGGCAGAGAGCTGAGGCAACCATAGCTGTGGATCAGGCCACGGAACAGCTTGAGTTTAAAATAATCAGCATTGAAGAATATGACCAAACTGTAGAATGCACTGTAAGCAGAGACTATCAGAGGGACAAAAGTAATACATAAGTAACAGTACACTAGAGATAGCCTTCTCTCTCCCAGTAGACTGCAGTGTGAGCCTTCAATAGTTATGACGATCAAAGGGACAATAGTATTATATATATGTCATAATATACTGGGGATAGCTCCCCCCCCCCCACCACCCCCTTTTTTATCTTTCACATCATCTCGGCTTAGGTGTCAGAGGATAAATTGCGTATTTCCTTTTTCTTCATGGGACATTTTCTCAGGGGAAATGTCAATCGGATGCTTACCACTGCCGTCATGTTTGTGTTAAGAGGAGAAACAGTATGGTAAACTTGGATAACTTGGCGGGTGGGGATACATACTATGAGAGCTTACTTTGTTTACTCCTACTTCTACTACTGAGACTGCAAAACCTTGTTCGAGTGATGACCAAGCTTTGTTCATTTGGCTTGTTTGTTATTTTTTTGTTTTGTGTTGTTGCCTGTTTGGTGTTTTAGTGGTCTTATTGACTCAATTAGGTCATATTGGTTGCCCATGGAAAAAGTAAGACAGTAGACGGTTTGAAAGTAGGCTATGAGAGGGAACAGAAGTGATAGGAAAGGTTTGCAATGAGGAAAAGAAGTTTACAAGAGAGAACATATAATTAAAATAAGGAAATTATAAGCACACTACATAACAATGTGATGTAATCTAAATGAAGATATAATTTACAGTTTCAAAAAAAAAACATCTCTCACGTTGGAACGGCCACCATGAACCAAGCTGTGGACTGCTATAACCATTCAAGGTTTTCTACTAACCTTTGTGTATAAAAGTACTTGGTCCGTCTAGCATCATCTCTTTTGTTTTCATCGATTAAAGGTAGTGCAGAGCATGGCATGGAGGCGTGTGTCATGAGTACATTTTACTAGTCAGATGACGGGTCTGGCTATGACATGCCATTACCACACTAGAGCCTTGTACATTTGAAGTCAAGACTTTCCTCCGGGGTTCTCCCTACTGTCGGGCATAAGAGAGAACGCCCCGCACTTCCATATAAAAAACGACAACAATTTGTAATATGCCTTCAAGATTAATAGCCAAAATCTATGTTGATGTCTATGAGTGAATGTGAAATCAAGAGAAATTGATTCAAATTTGATACAGCCTAGAATTATCATGAAGATAGCTGATAAAGATGACAATTAATTTCAAGCCTACCTCAATCATAATTGTCTTAAATAATTTTTGAGATGAGTTGACAGTGTAGGAAAAAGACAGATAAATAAAAAATATGTTGTCAAATACATGGAAAATAAACTCTGAGGCGTGCAGCAGTAGAGAAAGTTTACAGGCCTACATGTATTGTATCAAATTCAGTGTATAATAAAAGGAAGGATACTTTTTAAAATCTTGAAATTTACATAAAGTATTCGACACGAAAAAACAACAACGCTTGGACAAGAAAATGATCAAAATGTTTTCTAATAATTTTACACACATTGATGATTTATTATAAAAGTGTAGAATTCAAATATTATTCAAAATATTCCCTGAGATGGATACTTGTAGAAAGAACTATTATGTATAACTCACAATTTTCTTAAAATTAAGGAGGGAGATTCAATAAAATCTTAAGACAAGCTTGTCATCATATGGTCTTTCAAGGGCAGACAAGAAAATAAATGTCGGCTTCACATATCAGAGATTCTGTGCACATAACCTATGTATGACTGGCAGCATATTTAGTGTAAAGCATTCAGCTTTAAAGTGTAGTAGATTAATTGATGATGGGATAAAGATTAATTTATTGTTTACAATCCTTATCACCACACACATGGAAGTTGTATGTGTATGTTTGGTATGACTGTATGCATGGGTAAGTTTTTCCGCCTTCTTCGGGTCATTGAATTATGACACCTTTTCTTCTTCCAGGACTCTTCAATGGAGCAGCCTATAAAGGACGTAGTTGTTTGTTGCCTCTAGTGAGGTACTTTTAGCCTTTAAGTGAAGCGAGAGAACCACAACTGAATACATTTCCCAAGGTTGTGTTATATTTATGACTTCACAACATAAGGGAAGGTGCAGTTCATATTGTAATCAAATAAATAACTGAACCATGCACTGACCATTTAACTAGACCAACATATGATTTTTCACAGGTGATCAGTAATGGAATTTTACACAAGAATGGAAATTTCAGAGCATTTCTCTGACTGCAAACATTGGGCTCAATCTTGCAATTTAATATGAAGCTTGAACCTTTTCATCATTATCATACAAAAAGAGAAGATAATGTAATAAATGTACATAAATTTCCTTCTGTGGCCAGTCAGGTAGATGGTAGTCATGTTCTTTATGGGGTGTTGAGGGGAATAAGAATATAAAAGACAGATTGCTCCTTGACTCTTGCATAATTAGCAGCTCTTCTTGAAGCATTGCCGATTTAAACCAAATGATATTAGAAAAATAAAGTTTAAAATTTCCAAAGGACCATGCATTAAGCCAAAGCACTTACAAATGTTTGCACAAAACTTTACAACATGGGGAAAGGAGCCTGTTTAAGGTATAAACTTCGCTAATGATACATGCTGAGATGATGGGACCAAAAGAAGAAAAAGTCAGCCAAATAAAAGTGACTAAGGTCTCTCTCCCAGAAAAGAAAAATGCCATCACTCAAATTAAAAAACCACTTAAAAATTCAATAAATTGACGAGTTGTGTCAAATCTGCTTCTTCAAAAGTACAAAAATGATAAATCAGTAATTACAGTATTATACAGCCTACTAGGTATTATTTAAAAATGACTATCAAAATATTAATAAAAAATAAAACTTTTACCAGAGACCTTTATCAAACAAAAGGGGATAATTGGAAGGAAAAACAAATTGAAGCTAGAAACCAGCAAGTCAAGTAATATGCAAAATTTGTACATTGCACATGTTTTGTTATTGATTACTTTTAGTCCTTACAGAATACAGGCAAATTCTGTACTTAAGTCATAACTCATACATTAGTAAGCACTCTGAAACATTTTGTTCATCTAGGATTTTTACTGCTAAAATAAAAGTCAATGCCTCTCTTTCGGCCAGCAGATTGTTGGCGACCTCCCTGGTTTTGGGAGCCACTTTTATGTTGACCTCTTCCAAACCCTGAGCCAGATCCTGAAACCTTTGAAATTTGAAGTAGAAAAGTAAAGAATCATGTGTGATATATATTTGTCACATAACATTAATTTATTGCCAACACACTGAACTTAGTTACAAAGTTAATGTAATATAAGGGCAGGCTACACTAATAAAAGAGGGTTGTGAGAATTTTCCTTACAATTTCATGTTAATTTGATGAAGTTTACAATCCCATTAAAGAACTTAACTTATGAAAATAAAATGCAAACTTCTTTATGAGGTTTAATTGATAAAACCTGAAGATTAAACTTTGTGATTTGTTAATCATCAAAACTTTTAACCTTGGGGACTAAGTTGTTGAAGTTCTCATACAAGAAGTTAAATTTCTGTTTGACATGCTCACTTGTGTTAATCATGTGACCTTACTGACTCAATTATTGTTTCTAGAAAGGAAGAAGATGCAGTAACAAGTTATTTCTTACAGGCCGATTCACATGTCTACCCCATTCTGGAGCTATGACAATAGGGTGAGGGTAGGACTGTCCCAAAACAACATCAGCTGAATTTAATGCTGTATTATTCAGGGTCCAAACACAGTGAACTTTCCCTGACTTCACACCTGCAAGTTCTGGCACCCATAATCTGACATAGTCACCCTGAAATCAACAACAAGCGAACATAAATTATATTTGGGTGTGATTGAAGTTAATAGACAATGGAATTGTATGAAAAAAAAAAGCAAAAACCAATTTCAGTTTCATTAACCAGAAGTGTTTGATAAATAAAATCTTGAAGTATACTTCAGCATCATAGTCGAGTCCTTGCTTGACCACATTGAATTTTCGATTTTCCCGAGGGTCATTGCCAATGCCAGCACTATATAACCAGTTGCCATAATTGCTGCATACGTCATGATCAATCTGATATAAGAAAAGAGAAAAGAACTAAAAACATTACACTGAAAAACTGAATGAGGAAAACAGAAGAATTATGACATATACTTTTACTTTCAAAGATCAAAGGAATAATAGTTCATAGATCATTAACTTATAAAGATAAAAAAGACTCGCTTTATCCTTCATACTTCAGCCACATAAAATGTTTAAGTCATCGGGAGTAGGCCTATCTATATTGAAATTGACATAAGTTTCAATTTATTTTTCAATAAAACTTATATCTCTACTTTATCAGTGAAAAATAATTCTCCTTAAGTGCCTTAAAATATTTAACAACCCTAAGAGAATTACCAGCATTGATTCAAACCACTCAGCTCCTAACCTCCAATCCAGCTGCAGATCTTTTGTTAAAAAACTGGCCACATTCTGAAATGATAGGGTAAAAAAGGAATTTCAATAATTCACCAGGAATTACATAACACTTGAGACATTTAAGACATAGTGGTATAGGAAATAGAGAGAAAAGTACACTGTAGTCCATTTTACATTATTATTCATCTGGTGATCCGGTCGTGATCAAGCCGCATCTTTCTATGTGTTGATAATAAGCGGGATAGGCCCTGATATAACCGCAGCTCAGTTCTCGAGTTAGCTTGAAAGGGGCTCGGTGCTCCTGCATGGCCGTATTACGGAGTACCAAACTTTTCACAAGGAAAAAGGGTCCAGTTGAGCCTTATGAAGCCTCTCTGTTTACCATTTGTGAGCCAGCTCAACTCAAACTTTAAGATAGATTTTTATCAATCCCATGAAAGCCTCATGGCTTCCAACTTTTTTCAAGACCTCCTTACAAGGGGGAATGACATTTTTAATGATGATTGTTGCAACTCAGATGGTGAGAGTGACTTTGAGGATGATTTGGTTGGTGATTATGACTTTGACCAAGGTGTTTCATCTGGATCTGATAGTGAAACTGAGCAACAGACTCAAAATGCCAACCCTGTCCCAAATCCTGATGGCATTTTATGGTCTAATCGATTACAACCAGTAGACGTAATACAATATGAATTGATCAAAGTATTTTTTTTCTGATTCTTTCATAATTTATGCATATTTTGATATTGAATTTTTCATATTTGGCTGGTACTGGTAATTAAATTTTGTATGAATTTTAAAAAATATGTTGTATTAATTTTGATGGAGGTATGTCCCATTAGATTTGGAAGGAGGGTGGCTATTAAAGGGTTAAGATAAAACTCTTTCAGTGAGTTGGTCCCTTTAAGATAAACTCGAGAATCTGGGTTTGCGTCAGTGTTTTGAATAAACCATGACATCACCAGCTCTCTTTTTCCTCTCATGTCTGTGCTGCAGGCAATACCACTTTCAGTGGGCCAGCCCCTAATTATGCTCGTAACTCACACCAGCCTTAGGTGAGAAGGAATACTCGAAGGAACGTCTATTTTACAAACACATGTAGTACATTACATGTCACTGACCAGGCATTGGCACACCGTGAGTGTAATGTGTGTATGCATAAACATAACTACTACACAAACACTTTTGTCCTTTCACAGTGTCACTCATTCCCTTCCCCCCACCACTTTCCGCCCTCTAAACCCCATGTCTCACGTTCCCCAGGTGTCCCCTCGGCTTACACGGTGTCAATGTGTGGGCACGCATGGTGGTTGTAAAATTGCATGTTGTCTCTGTGCATGTCTAGAGAGAGGGTGTATTATGTATGGTCACATGATACCCCAATGACACTTAGCACGGTGCCTAGCATAATTATGTAGATCTAGGCCTACCATGTAACATTACAAAATGTTTGCTTCACTCAAAGAAAGCATAGGGCTGCTAGATAGAGAGAAGGTTGCCTATGCCACAAATTAAATTAGTACAAAGCATATCCCTTACTCCCTTTCTCTCTCCGCCTCAGGCTCATCTCCCACTCTCCCATCCCTGTGTTTTGATTGGCTCTATCCTTTGCACCAGCACAGGAGCTTTCTCTTAACTCATCACACTTACAAGCCTAAGTTTTCGTCATTTCATTCTTACGTTACCACTCAACCTCGCTCTACATGTCTTCTGTCTTGATCATTTTAATTTACATTCTATAGCACACTTCCAAGATTGCTAAATTCTGAGACGGATACCTGTGCCTGTATCAAAAAAGTCATAATTAGTTTGGAGACAAAACTTTAAGTGCTTCAAGATGTTGATTCAAAATTAATGAGTCATGCCAATATCGCGAAGAAATATGGCATTTCGAAGAGTACTGTTTCTGTCATGATAAAAAATCGCAAGCAAATAGAGGAAGCCATAGAATCTCGTAGTTTTCAGCCTAGCCAGAAAAGAATGAGGAGCAGTAAGAATGAGCAGGTCAACAATGGCGTGTTTACAAGGTTCAAACAAGCAAGAGCAATGCAAACACCTGCTTCTGATGATGGGAGCAGCTGATCAGCTCACTACTGAAATGAATGCTGCTAATTTCACGCCTTCCATTGGTTTTAAGAAAAGGAAAGAAAAGGCATTATTTTCGAGACAGTCACTGGGGAAGCTGCCTCTTTCAACGTAACGGTCTACGATAAGTGGTGATATGATGTCCTGATCAAGCTGCTAAATGAATACAGCCCTGACTACGTATTTTATGCCAATGAAACAGGGATTATTTCCAATGCCTTCCTGACAAGACATTAGCTTTAAAGGGGGAAATTTGCAAGGGAGGAAAGAAGTCAAAGGATCGGCTGACAGCCTTGGTTGCTGCAAATATGACTGGGTCAGAAAAAAACTTCCCCTTCTTGTCATCGGAAAGGAGTTAAAGTTGCTTTAAAACATTACATTTCTGCGTATAGACTACACAGCTAACACCAAAGCCTGGATGACTGGCAACGTTTTTGAAACTTGGCTAAGGAAGCTTGATCGAAATTTCACATTCAAGGCCGTCACGTGCTCCTGATTGTTGACAACTGTCCTGCATACCCCGAGGTCAATGACCTTAAAGCCACATACTTCCTACCTCCAAACACAACCAGCTTACTACAACCGTGTGACCAGGGAATCATATTTACCCTCAAGAAATATTACAGAAAGCTGGTCGTACAGAAATAGTTGCCCAATGTGAATGAATCCAGATCGCAAAAAGACTTCAAAATCAGTGTACTTGAAGCACTCTAAATGTTAAGAACAGCATGGCACAAAGTAACAGGAACTGTTATTTCTAACTGCTTTCACCATGCTGGCTTCGTCAATACCTCAACTACTCTCACAAATGCTGAGGTGTCAGAGTCCCCTGATAATGGAAAACATTCTCAAGTGGATGGGATTATTCAAAATTTATTTGTCTGTTAAAATGATCTTCAGTTGGTAGAGTGGCTGACTGCCATGCAAGGTGGCCCGAGTTCGGACCCAGGTGAGCAGTGGATTTTTTCGGGGCCCCCTGTTTATCCAGCAGTATAAATGGGTACTTGGGTCGTTCTAGACTTGGCCGAAGTAATGTCGGCGCGGAAAGCAATGGCAAACTACCACATTATACCGTATGCCTAGTACAATTGGGGCTCTACCCATAGTTCCCCTATACTCAGTCATGGGTAAGGGATTAACTTTTTTTTATTCCTGTGGACAACATGAACAAAGCTTTTTGCGAAATAGACCAGGATGTTCTGTCATGTGAAGAAGCCACATTAAAAGACATTGCTGATGATGTAGCTCCATCAGCAGATATCGAGATGGAAGAGGAAGAGGAGGAAACATCAGTGTCATCAGCAGCAGCAGCAGCAAGAGAAACACAACAGGTCCTCACAAAGTATTGCCAATAGCAGGTGGGAGGAGAGGAGATGTGTGATTTCATGTGCCAGCTAGAAATGCGACCAGCCAATCATGTATTGATAAAGAGAAACCAGACGGAAATCTCAGACTACATCATCAACATCCAGCGAAAATCAATCCTTCATCCCATTCCCATTTCATTTATAATTCAGGTCATTACTTGTCGACATTTGTCCCCATGTTGTATCGTTATCAGTATGTGTATATTTTTGGATGAGCATATGTCTTTAAAATGGGGGAAGAAAATAAATAAACAACAAAATAATTTAAAAAAAAAAAAAAACCCAATAAACTAAAACAAATAAAGATACACGTAACGATACATTAGTAGCATCTGTTTGGTACCTGCATGTTCGGCGCTCAGCAAAAATAATTCTTTCTAAATGGTCACGGTAGTTATGAGTTGTTTCCCTTGGGTTTTGGATGAGATAAATTTTTCTCTGGTCCCTATGGGTTTATCTTGGGCGGACTGCAGTGTATTCCATTTCACCAATAATGTCAGAACTATAAGGCCCCTGCTTGAATGAACTTAACCTCATCAATCAGATGCAAGAAAGATCAATGAAAGAGGTAATAAGAATGACCTGTCTGCCTCTGTTGGACATGAATCCTGTAGCTGCCAATTCTCTCATATTGGCATCAATATATGGAACACCTGTCCTTCCCTCTGAAAAAAAAAAAAAGAGTCATGTGAACTGACTGCTAAACATACCACAGCTTTGTAATTTATATTTAAATACTTCTTTCATTTCTGTGATGGGAGGGTGGGGTGAGGGAATGAGGGTGGAAGGGGTGACTCTGAACTTTATGTTTTATCTGAGATTTTTAACTGTTAAAAGACAATAAAAATGTGTCCAGTATTCTTTGTATCCATACAGGGAATACCCTTGCCAAATTTGAGAGGATTATATTGGAGTATGACGAGATGAAAGAAAACAGATGAATAATATAAATTTCAATGTGCTTAAGAGCAAAGACAAAGATTTCTTCACACAACAGCACAATTTTTCACCTTCATAAAAACTATATAGCCTTAAAACCATGTGCTTGATAAACCATACCAGGTGACTGGCTATCTCAGCTGTCTTGCTTTACAATGTATGAAACTGAGAATTTATATATTTTTATATTTTTAATCAAAATTTCAATAGCTTGTATTTTCCAGTAACAGTTTGAAATTTTTCTTATCAGAATCATCTTCTCAAATCAAACAGTTGATATTTTTTATGCATTATATATTATATATATTATATGATATAGGGAAAAGGCAATCACAAAGTTTGGAAATTAGTTTTCCCATTAATTATAAATTGTAGTGCAAGATGGAAGTTATCTTGACCATTTACTGGAAAAGTTTTGTAGAGTTTTTATTCGTCCAAATTGCTGAAGTGGCTGCCAAGGCTTACAAACTCTGTCTTACCATGCAGAAGAAGAAAAAAGACAAAGAGCTCAAAACTACAATTGAAGAGAGTTTTTCCAAAACTCAGTAAATGCATTTACGATGAAAACTGAGTTAAGTCCCTGCGCCTATCTTTGGCAAGAGCCTTTACAAATGAATTTTTGTAGGTTGACCAAAACTCCGTAATTGCAACTCTTTAATACCCGTAAAAGAAGTCGTCTTTCCAAAACTAAGCAACTGCATCGACCCTGTCTTTCCAAAACTCAATTGAAGGCTTATGCATGCGGCACTTTTGTCTTCCATGTAAACAGCGTAGTTTTGGAAAACTGGCATTGCAATTGAGAGCTGAATTGTGT
>JAOWAY010114082.1:0-10953 GCA_028565895.1 Goniobranchus geometricus
GGTTGGGTTTTTTGTTGGGGGGGGGGATACATTTCCACCTGATATATTTTGATGCAATGTCATACTTAACTCCCATTCTAATGTTACTTCTTTTAGAGATAAGTTGTCTCTTTTAACTATTGCGGTTTCATTTTCATTAAGAGCTCACTGCCAATTGTTTTGTCGTCGGATAGGGAAATTGTGACCCTTTTGAGCTTCATGGAGGAGGGTTGGAAAGGGTGGTTTTATATCCTTAACTAAGTATTGTAGGTGTCGGAAATTTGTGCTTGTTTATTTTAAAGTATTTTCTGTATTTACAAGAGTTAATTATTTCATTGGCTGAGAATCAAAAGTGACTGTGTTTTGGCCAAAATGTTTAAAGAAACCTTAGTAACATGGGACCGTCTTTTTAAGATATTTCATGTCCAAAGTGAAAACATGATTCACAACTTAATGATACGTAAGAGTTGATCTATGCAGAATTGCGCTCTTTTTCTTCTTGTTTTAGCTCAGTGCCTGTCACAAAAGATCTTTTGTCTTAATATGTCAAAATTGGATACAGTTACTTTTGATTCTCAAACAACAACATGTGGGTTGGTTCATATAGGATAAGAAAATCATTAACATTTGTTAATTGTTAACTTTTATTTATTTTAACAAGATCAAGTGTCTGATAAATGTAAAGAGGTGATTATGCATGTGTTGTCTACAGATTTCTTTCATAAATTAATATAAATTAAGCCAATTCAATATTCATTCATTTATTGTGGTGCTTGTTAATGTGCACACACAACTCTTTTATTAGCTTTAATAGTCTGTGACTGTATGAATTGAAAAATATTCAAAACAGTTTATCACATTACCGAGTTTCACCCATTGTTGGTATCATGTACTGAGAATTTTTCCCATTGACCATTTATTAAGGAGAATGTTCTCACTTGTTCTATATGATGTGATATGAGACATTTTTTTTTCTTGTGCCTTTTTTGTCCCAAGTTTTCTGACTCACATTCTCATAATCCTTGCTGAGATTTTCGTAACTTTTGTCATGATGACGTGGCCGTCTGCCGGACGTTTTTGTGACTGAAATCGCGATATTAGATCTAGTGGATTAGGCATCTAATATGTCAGTTATTTAGGATCACTTTTTTTGGTAGGCAATCCCAGACCCAATGTGAGACTACAGAATGAAAGTGGAGATGTATTCTTCTCTGCCATGGATACACAGCTTATTGAATATGATTCAAGATGTGAAGTTTCAAAGCTTGCTTGATTCATTCTTTCGTAGTAATGATGACAATAAGACAGAAAACTTATGTCTTATGCTCAGTTAGTGTTTATAGGAGCAAGGGATTTTAAACCAGTATCAGGGCACTTAAGCTCTTAGAGATTGAAATGTCGATGTAGACCCAGACGAGTTAAAAGGGGTAGCAAACTGACAAATCACTTTGATGTACAAACATATGAAATACAAAACAAGTACATTGTGGACTTTTTGTTTTTGCTTCCTTATTTTCTCCATTTTTTTTTCTATTCAGATCTTTTAAAAGAAGAAGGTCTTGATCATGTTTACTGAGCACATCATGGGTTTATTGGCTTCTTATAATTATCCAACTTTGAGGTTCGGGGCAGTCAACAATAATCTTGTCTCTCAAAGGGTTAAGGATCTGCTAAGATTAAGATCCATTTTCCTTTGTCTAGCAGAATGTACCTGATGTTATTTTTGCTACCACAACTTTTGACTGAAGCCTCTGGAGAATGGTATTGTTGCATTCTTGGGTCTTTTGAGTTTTTCTATTAAAGCCTCTCAGCTTTCTTGTGGGTTAAGGACATTTCACTGTAATTGTGTGAAATTTACAGTCTCACAAATGATGTCCTTAGAGGGCATAGAGATTTTACTAGGAAAGGGAAGGAGGCATTGTTCAGTGGCCCCCCACCCCATGTGTGTGTGCCTTGTATGGCTTTTTGGCAATACTATCACAGTCATTTGCTATCTATATGGATCAGGTACTTTTGTACTCAGAGGGCAGTAGAAAGGTCTGGGTAGTTAATTAAGTGTATAATTTGGGGTTTGATTGCCATTGTTTATTTTCTTGTGTGTTTTTTTTATGAGACAATATTTTTTGGTCTTGAAATCATCCCACCTTTTAGTTATTGTGATAATGTATATTGTTCTCATGGTGTATTTTAGATGCTTATTTTCCCCTTCCACAACTTGTATCCTCACTCATCTGAAAATCTTTTTATGCCATTCCTGTTCTCTCTTACTTTTAACTACCCTATCATTTTACTTTTTGTAAGGCTATGGAGATAACCCAGTTGAGTTGTAAAGAGCCCTGAAAAAGAAACAAATGATTGAATCAATGGCTCTGATTCCATCCTAAAAATGAAGTTTGCATATATTATAAATGTGTACATGAAACTTCTTCTGAGGTGCATCTTTTTTGTAAAATACATCTAACAATATTGTATGTACACTTATATAGCACCTTCCCTCTTCAGCGCTCAAAGCACTTTACATGATGCTGGATAGAATTATTTTACATACAAATATATAATTCATGGCAACATAACATCTGTATAAGATTATATTAAACATTTCTTAATAGAGGTATCAATCATACATCAAGATAAAGATAATGCTCCATTACAATATATACATTCGAAAATGTCTACACTTCAACAAAACATTTGCTTAACAAAAAAATGTGCTTCAATTATGCATTTGCTTCATTAAAACATTTGCTTTTATCTAAAATACTGAAAGTCATGGCTTTTTAACATTGACTTGAACTTATTCAACGACGTAGCAATCTGGACACCAATTGTGAAAGCATTCCAAATTAATGTGGCCTGTGACTAGTCAGTAGGCAAAATGGTTCTTATTCTGCCTCTATTATTTTATAGATGTATCATTCGGAATAACCTTGAGATCCTGTCAGGGGTGTGAAGCTTTGAAAGAAGACATGGGAAGGACAAATATTACTAAAACACTGTGAAATCCACAGGTTCACAATGGATGATCATATTTATTCATAAAAAGAATTAAAAATGAGTGAATTCAAACTTGCCAACATTCCTGACATGATCTTGAATTTCTTGATGTCTATACCCTGTTCCCAAATTCCTGAAGATTGATTCAGATTTTCCTGAAATTTGGACTCATTAATGAACTATTTTCTTAAAAACATGCTGCATCTTACAAGGTATGCAAGAAAGTATGGTAAAGATGAGATAACTGTGTCAGGTGTGACCAGTATTTATTGCAAGACATTTTATTTTATGAAAAAATGCCTGGAACATGGGAAATTATTCAGTTTCAAAACAGGTCCAGGCCCAGAGCCTAGAGGCTGACATGTGAAAACTGCCAGCTGCATTTCTCGGCTCCTGTTGTGATTAATCACAATTTTGATTATGTCAAATGTCATTACACCCACTGAGAAACACAGCATCTCCATTGTCTATTGATACTGTAATAGATACCAGTTTAGCTATATCAGCTTCCCACCATTCAGCTTTGAGTCACAAACTGCCACCCAAATACAATTTATTTTTCGCTGTTTTAGACTATTCAGTGTCAATGCCCACAAAATGCTATTTAGTTGTGTAACGTTTGTAGATACAATTTTCTTCCCAGCAATATGTCACAAATGAAAATGAGCTCTCTATATTTGTATCTAGGAGAATTCTTTTGCCATTTAAAATGTTTAAGAATTCTTAAAACAAATTTACGACCGGTAATTTCATTTTAAAATGCATGTTTCTTTTTTAGCCTGAAATATTATATTGATATTGGTGCATACAAATGTTTTTTCACTCCTTTTTTTTTTTTGTGAGCGTGTATGCCTCTGAGTTGATAAAAAGAATTAACTATATTTAGGCTTAGGACAAGAAATTCAGTCATTGTTTTTGTTCAGCAGTATTAGTATTATTGGAGTTGTATTAAATGCCACTTTTTCACCTTCTGTCTTGTCATGGATTGGGAAGTCACAGGGTTGAATCTTGACATTGTTGTTGGAGACATCAAACTTTTTTTGGTAAAATCCTGGATGGTAAAAAGGTACCAGAATGTACGGGAAGAACAAACTGGAAAGAAATTCTAGGCCTGAGAACGTCCAAGCCTCATGTAATTTTCTACGTATTATTATTCAAATAATCTGACTGACTCAATACGACTGAATATAGCTGTCGAAGCTCATGGGAAGATGAAAGAAAAGGCAATGGTTGTGTTCAAGTTTAGGATGCCTAACAGCTTGACCTGAGGGTAAATGTGGCAGAGGGATTGTTTGAAAGAGTCCACGTCTCAATTATAACCGTTTTGTGTTCCTGTCTGGCTAGGTTTGCAAATGCCTGTACACACCCTGCTACTTTTCATAGGTTTTAAAAAGCTGTTTCAACTCTGCGTGCTGATTGTTTGTTGTCCTCTCATTGATGCATCCTGCAGCTGAGTCCAGTGACTTCCTTGACCGACTATAGCATTACATCTAATGTTATTCTCTGCCTCCTGTTGCCAACTTTGTTTCACCGCTAGAGTTGGCTAGAAGTGTATGTTATTTAAGGCAATTCCCTTTTTCCATTCCTATGTCTTATGGGTGAAAGGAATTTAAGTAATTTTTTTAAAGATACGTTTTCCTTGTTTCATTCTGTTGATCTTAGATCTCTTACTGGTGAAGGGCACAAATCAATAGTGTGTTTAAGTTTAACAAAAATAATTAGTCTTAGAACTCATTCCAGTTGCATTTGTTCAAATATATGTTTCTCATATTTTTGTGGAACCATGGTGCCTACAAAAAATAAAAAAAAGGTCCAGTGATATTATACAGTAGCAGTTATGGCAAACCATGTGTCATATTTACAGTATAGATCTATGTTTCTATTCATACTCATACAGGTTTGAAATTATCCTCTTTTCATATGTATATATATATATATATATATCTATATCTTCTGGGTTTCAGAAATCTTACTTTCTCCTTTTGAAAAGTTTGAAAAGGAAATTAAAAAGAGAATACAAAGTCCGAGTTTTGAGTGTAGGTCATCACCTCTCCCACATGAAAGCTAGGACTTATGCAAGATGGCTATCAAAGTAGTTAAGATGAAAATTGGTCGCAAATTTGATATTGCTGGTATTAAAGGTAGTAAATGGTATTAAATCTAAATTGATGGTAGTCTGATTAGAAATAAAGAGAAACATTAAGGACAGGCTGACAAAATTTCTAGTGCTGAGAGGATTACAATCAACAAGGTCATTTGTATCCAGATTTTGTTTGAGAATGACTATAAGATGCTTGTTTTAGCTTACTCAACTAAATTTAATCCTTCTCTAGTACAAATCTATTCCCACAGTTTCTCCTGCCTATTGACCTTCCTGTAGTATCCATTTTGCTAGCAAATTTAAAGATGCATTTATTGAGCGCATGTTCCACGACATAACATGCTCACGGCACTTTGTCAATGATATTTTACTCCCCTGACCCATAGCAACTCAAAACATTTAGAACAAGACTGACTTGTAGCCTGATGAGCGCGAATGCATTTTTTTCGGACGAGACAGTGCTGTCTTGATGGCAGGGTACTCATTCACACATGGGTTGAGTGAGGTAAATGAAGGACAGAAAGCCTTTGACTCTGACACACTAGCTAGACTCAAACTTAAGAGCAGTCACATACTCTTCCACCAACCATGTCAAATGCCTCTTGACTCTTGACTACTTGAAACATGAAATTACGTTAATTACCTTTTTTTTTCTCATACCTGCTCTTGTCTTGTCCTTTTCATGCGTGTTTTCTTTTTTTTCTTTTTTTTTCATGTTAATTGTTTAAGAGAGTGCTGTTATAACAAAATCACCATATCTGAATCTGTGATGTTGAACGTGTACATAAGAGATTCTAAATTTGGACAAAGCATGCTGACTTAATAGTAATGGGCAGAATGGCCATACTTTAAGTAATATTAACATATGTAAATTTGTACATAGAAATTACAGTTCTTCTCCCGTTTCTTCTTATTACATTCACAGCCGCTTTCAAGGGAAAGGTGTTTTTTTTTCCTTCTTCATCTATTTCTTTATATCTGTGTTGTTGTTTCCTTCATTGGGTATTGTTTATTGTCTTTTATTAGTACATTGATCTTCACTTCTTTAGGCTTTATGGGGAAACAGGTTTTTTTTTCCTCCTTTTTAAAACTAGGCAAAGATGCAAAGCCATTCATTGTCAAATTGTTAAGTTAATATAATTCTATCTCTCATTTACTTCCACTATAATACACGTCATCAAAAAGGAATGTACTGTCAAAATAACAATCAATCAAACTGTCTATGAGCTGATGATTATGCATGTCTGAAAACTTTAGGCCTTCAAGGGTATATCTTGAATTTTATTTTGTTTTAGGAGACTTCGTAGTTCTAAATGTATACTGCTGGAATGCAGAAATGGCCGGCACTACTCTTGTAGTTAGTTTGTCCATCATGTCACTTTCTGTTGTTAGATGTACAAGGCCCAGGCTATCCAAAGTACTTGAATTTTATTGCATTCTTCATAAAAACCGTGCACTTCTACCAACTGACCTACAGCTGGTATGACATTATTAGCATTTTCAGAGGGGAACAGAAAAAGAGGTGAGACCTAGTTCTTTCGGTTAATAAATGAAAAATTGTTTATGAATGGATAATGTGTTTATTAATACAAATTAAACAGCTACTTTATATTCATAAATTTTGTTAAGTTCTTATTCTATTCGTGTATTGATAATAATCCAATAATTTGCTTGCAGAAGACAGAGAAAAAAAGAAGGTAAGCATTTGGATATTTAATGTCGAAATTCATACTTTTTAGCAAGGAGGTAATTAAATTGGTTTGGATATCCTGTGACTCATTCACGGTGAAGTTATTCAGGTTGTATCTTTAAAGTCTTCAAATATCACGTCATGTCTAGTAAGTGAAATGTATTGATACTTTGACTTCTGTAATGAATTTTGAAGCGTGTTCATTCAAATGGATGAAATCATGAAATTTATTGACTACTTGAAAAGCAGGAACTTTGCTATCAGTCTAGTCCATTTCTATAATAGCCTTATGACACATATGCATCAATATGTACTCTTGCATTATATTTCTGTCTTTTCAGTATGAAAAAACATTTTCACTCACCTTAGCTGAAATTCACCCATGATATCTTTGATCTTATTAATGTAATATTAACATTGGTATTAAGTACAAAGAGAGGGCGAACTTGGTAGAGTGAATTATTATTTACCGATGATTTTTGATGGTATATGTGCATTTGTTGGTTTTCAATCTTTTGTTTTTTGTTTTTTTTCTCAGTTTGCATTTCTCTTATTCGCCAACATGATTTTCATTTTCTTTCAGACAACCAATCATAACGGTATAATTTGCAAAATATACACAATTAAGATTTGATATCTATGGGTCCATCTCATGTAGATATTCTTTATACATATTTAGTTTTTCAATCAAAGTTCTGATAAGATGGTTGAGGTAGATTTTTTTCCTTGCGGGGGCGGGGGTGTTTTTGTAAACATTCATAAAAGTCAAGCAAGAATTTAGCATTGTGCAGCTCCGATTTGCCTTTGGATATTCTGATATTCATGTCTATTTTTAATAGTTCATAATTACTTTGTACTTTTCTCGCAAAGGAAAACAGGTGCCACAAATAAGGGAACTGCCAACACACAGGCCTATCATCTGTTAAGTGGCAAGTGGGCGGTTGGTAGTCTGACTCGTACATAATCATTCAGATATAGACAGGGTTGGGGTGAGCCATAGGGTATGAGCAGGATTTTTGCCTCTGAGTTTTACCAGTGGAGTAAGCTGTTACTTTGTTAATATAGGACTCCTTTGAACATAGGGATGGGATAGTCTTGTCAAAAGAAAATAATTTTGAGACGATGATATTAATATTATTATTACTTTTGCAGTTATTGATTTTATGACGTTGATCATTGCCTCCTTGTAAAAGTTCAAATGCATGGAGCTTTCTTATTATAATGTGACAATAATTTGAATTAGTTCAGTGTGATATTATGTTAACTTGGTTGATTTCTTACTATAACTTATTTGGTTTTACTTTGGCTTTCTCTCATTTCATGAGAAGAAAATTTCCTTCCTCTGATGAAGGAAGTTGAAAGTTCTAGTAACTGGCTTTTTATGATTTACATTTCCCTGTTTAGAAGTAGGATTGAATCTAGAAAAATCTTTCCTACAGTATCTTTAATGCTTGGCAGGATATGTAGTCAGATGTTTCCTGTTGTAGCTAAAGCTTGCTTGAGCTGGCCTTTTGCGGTTGCTTTTCCTGTTTGCTTACACCTGTCTGTCTTAACTTTGATTTGTCTTCCTTTTTGAAACACTTGTGAAGCATCTTTGCAGTTTCATTTATGATGTTAGGGTAGGATTATTAACATCCTATTTTAAATGAAGTATTCTTGAGAATTTGGATCCAGTATTCATTTATTTATTCATCAATATGGAGATAATTGTGACCTGACTTCTGAAACCAGAGATGATGTTACCCAAGCTAGTTGTAAGATTTAGGCTTTTACTTTCAAAACTTCAAAAAAGGATGATTTTAATGTGTTTAAGGGTTATATGTCGATAAAAAAGAAAACCTGAAAGTGTGTTCTCAAATCTGGTGAAGAAACTGTCATCTCCGCCATCTTTGACCGGAACTGATTTTCTTAAAAACTTTTATCCTAGGAGATGCAGGCATACCATTGCTGTCTGTGCTTACATGATGATAATCATTTGATATTAATGTACGTGGTAATATGTTGAAGTAGTAATAGAAGAAACTTATTTGGCATTGAAGTACAGTTGGACCTCTGTTATTGGTACCCTGGGGATTCAGGAAACCCAAGAAATTGAGACGAAATTCTAGAGCACAGAATTTTTTCTATGTAATTTTTATCCCTAATCTGGACAATGTCCCAGCAAATCAGGATGATTTTGGCAAGTACTTTCTTCTTTCAGAGAAATTTCAAATATAATTTTTCCCATTTTAACCACAATGTCTCATATTACACATGAATAAAAGACAATCTGTCATTATGAGATGATGAAAAGAACAAAGAAAATTGTCTTAACACTGTCAAATCAAAAGGTGTTCCAGCAATACCTCGACTACATTAACAGATCCTTGCAGTGAATGACCATTAGCTTGTTTCATAAAGCAACTGGATGAACCAAGAAATTGAGCTGCGCAAAGATGTCATCTTGTTGATAATAGAGCTTCGTAATGAAGTCTAATGCCTGACATTTTGCAATCACTGCTGATGTGTGTGATCAACAGGCCTCCTTCAACCAGTTCATCACCTCGACTTTTATGACCAACACTCTTAAGGTTGTGAATTCATCTATTTGTTCTTGCTCTGTGGTCGAAATTCAATCTCAACTGACCAATTTAAGACATGTTACGGTATTCAGTGGCTCACATACAGTGACGACACTCCCATCCGTCTGAACCTCTCCACCTGGGAAATCAGGATGATTTTTCAATCTCCCAGGGGTGTCCCAAAAACAGATGTCATACTGTATTATATCTACAGTTTGCATCATATTTACCAGACAATATGAAAAAAATTAAGTCAGGGGCTTGTCACATTGAAGTAATGAAAGTTCTCATCAATTTCTTTCATCTTATTTTCCAAAATTGTTCTTTTTTTTTCTTTTTTTTCTTTTTTTTTTTTTTTTTTTTTAAGCATTTTCTCAAATTGGCTTAAAGTCTTCCATTAAGTTTAATTTAAATCTTATTGTTTAGTTTTGTTCCTTCAAGTGTTTTCAAGGAAGCTCATCAATGTCTTTGTGTTGAGCTGTAGGTAAAGCTGTTCTTTTGTGTCTCTTAAACTTAAATCATTCAGGTGCTGCAGTTTCTTGAATGAAATATTTCAATTGCGAAATGTGCTGGTATATGGACATCTCTTAGATATGGATATTATTAAATAAATGCCAGCTGGCATGTGTGGCTGTGATTGATGTTGGAATTTTTTTTTTTTTTGTGGTTGACTTATACAGACTTAAAAAAATTATACATGTAGCATAATAATGACAACATAACTCCTGCCATGAATAATACTGTGGGAGTGCAAAATTTGAATTTTGCAGTTACGTCAGTATTATATCCGAGAGGCGATTATATTCTTCACAATTGCTATTTGTGGACTGATTCAAGACGGTTTTCATGTCTTTTTGTGAGACATCTTTTTGCCAGGGTTTTATGACACGATAAGTCTTTAAGATCATGGAATAAGAAAACACTCTCCATCAAATGCAGTTTTAGCTTCGGACATCTTTATGAAAGCTCTTGATCAACTACCCCAACTTTCTTCAAAAACATTTGATTTTACAAATCAGGCAGTTTCCGCTTGTTCATTTGCATTGACCTTGGGTATAATGCTCAAGTCTTACTGAGTCAAGCATAATGTAAAAATGCTGGAAATGGGTAACAGAAGCAGACATTATTAGCCTAGAAGTTGTTTTTAGGAATCAGGTCACTTCTTTCATTTCTTTCGTCAGAAGTTAGTTCACAGTACAGACTGGGTATTGGGGACCAAATGAATTTAATTAATACACTTAACTTAAAGGAGGAAAAATACCAATGCATCGGATGCTTAACGCCATTAATAATTAATATTGGATGATTGTTAAAATGACAAAGATGGAATAAACACTTGATAAGGAGAATTGGAATTATGTTCATTGTGTTTTTTAAAGACATTATTTGATTGATTCATATAATTTGCATGTGTTTCTGTTTTGCTTCTTTGTTTTGTTTCATTTCTTAATGGCTGCTCCTATTCGTAGAACTGCCATGAATAGTGAATCATATAATACTACTATAAAAAGCAACGGCACCGAGTGGTTAGAGCGTCCGCCTCGGAAGCGTGAGGTCGCAGGTTCGATCCCCGGCCGAGTCATACCTAAGACTTTAAAATTGGCATTTTAGTAACTGTCTCGCTTGGC
>JAOWAY010114193.1:0-10951 GCA_028565895.1 Goniobranchus geometricus
TATTGTCCCCTTTTAAAATTAAAATTTTGTAAAATCTAACAAAGAAAGGTTTAATAAAAAAAAAATTAAGGTGCTGGGTTTGATAAAAGTTGTAATAAAATTCAATCCTTGATCTGAAAAAAAAAAAAAAAAAAAGTAAAAAATTTGCCGATGTAACAAGAAGAAATGCCCCCCCCCAACCCCGCCAAAAAAAACCCTCAACAACAAACAAACACAAAACAAAATGAAAAAACTTACTGTTCTATCTTCTAAATACATGGTCTTTGATAAGAAGTCAATGCCAATTGTAGCCTGTGGATAAAAGACAGTAAAGATGATAAGTTAATTATTTGCTGTATACCGGGCGTAAAATCAAAATCAAAAATAAAATAAATGTATGAATTGTCAATTGAAAACTACATGTGTCAAACATTAAAGGAAAGAAATCTTCATCTCTTATTCTTAGAAAGAAAAAAATTAAATTCAAACACGCTATAAATGAGCTCTGGTTTAGATGCAAATTATTCATCATAATTATTTGTTGATGTGATAGGAGAATGCTTAAAACTACCATCCACCAACTCAAAAAACATTGAAAAGCCAGGTAACAGCAGGTAAACAAAATTACACACCATACTAAGGATACAAAATACCTCTTACCCAGAAAGTTAAATCACTTGCATTCAGTTCATTTCCCATCAACTAAAAGCTTCATTCTGTCTATGTGATGTCAATGCTTACTACTGCTTTTAAAAAATACAATGACATCCAGTTAAGAGACAAAGTGTGTCATTTTGGTAAAATACTTCAAGAGAAACATTTTCTGTCTCACCTTTTACAAATAATTAAATTTCGACTTTTACAAATACTACAGACAGAAAGTTTGACACACATACAACATAATTATACTTCTACCCACCTGATATGTATTATCAAAACTGTCATACATGAAGCGTGTGATTAGTGATGTCTTCCCCACTGAAAATATAAAGAAAGGGCAAACATTTGAAATGTGGAAAACAAATAGAAGCATAAGGACAGCATGTAAAAGAACGATGTTAGTTAGTATTAAAAAAAAAACAAATTTAAGGAGGTCCTGAACAAAATTTAAGGAGGTTTTTCCACGGCAACCGCATCTATAAAGTGCTTTCGTGATGTCGGTAGAGCAGACTTGCCAACTTTTCTGAGGCAAATTGGGGAATTTTCCTTGAAGTGAATGTTCATGCAAATGTGAAAACGACCCAACTTAAATTAATATACAAAAATTATTTTAAAAAGCAACCAGACCTTTTATAGATTCTCACGATATTAATTTAATATGACGCTCTGACGTATGTTATATATGAACAGAATAGTTTTAGGTCTTTAATATTACTAATCAACACATTTATTAATACTAATGATAGTTATTAGGGGCCAAGTCATCCAAATTTAAGGAGACTTAAGGAGGAAGTCCAAAGTTTAAGGAGAGTTGAGGAGATTTAAGGAGCAAAAAATATTTAAGGAGATTTGAGGAGATTTAAGGAGACTACGAGCCCTGTGTTAAGTTTCATTTAATAATTTATTTAAAGACATATATATAGTAGATTTGCTACTTGAAGATTGAAAACAGACTTGCGGTCATTCACAAACTGGTAAATACTGGTCATGACACAAGCACGGCACAATGCATTTGCTGGACAGCGTGAGGTGTCAGGGGTGAGGCTAATAGCCTGTAATGCGCAGTCTAGACATTCTACTTGGTCTTTGAATAGGAGGCGCCTTTCGTCAAAGAAGGGTTTCAAATTGTAAGCAGATGTCTCCCTGTGTCTCCATGTAGGAGTGAGGGTGTCGCTTACTGTCTTGGGCATTTTAATAGCCTTGTATATATTTGAAATACTGTATTTATCATCTTAGAGAAATCACATCATTGGTTTTAACTGACGGAAATTATAATAATATGAAAATTTTGAAGAGGTTTCTCCTTCGAGTTGCAACTACCTGAAGAGTGTTGCAATTATTAGGCAATGACGCTCAAGAAGAATTTTGTTTCTCAGTAAAAGTTGCGTTTAAGTGGAAACTACATTGACTGAACTGAAATTAAGCAACGCCGCCTGTACATCGGACCCAATAACCACTATCTGCCATTTATAGAAGTCCTTTTAAATAAAGTAAAACCACAGTAATTATAGCTACATAATTCAATATGATATAGCTTCTAATAGTAAGATTTCTAGATCTTTTAAACTTAAAACATTTAAATGACAACACAGAACACAGAACAGAATGCCCTTGAAAGCTGTGGAGACTGGAATGGGTTAAGTGAGGTGACTCTGATCTAGATTTAGATTCAAAATGTCAAAGTCTATGGTAAGTTGATAAAATATGTCCTTTGACAAAGCACAATGTGGTCACCGTTGACCTAAATATATGAGAGCAATCAATAAGTACAGTAGTGACCGCCTAACATCCCGCCCCTTGGGAAAATGAAAAAGCGGGTTCTTAGGCGGACCGGGATCTTAGGCGGACGGCGAAGGAGATAACTCATATGACTCTCAGTGTCATTCAGAATCATATATCCAATCGGCGACAAACCCCTATGGAGGCGTGGTCATAATCAAACTTAAAGAAGACAGTTTATTTTCACCCTGTCAATCACAAGATATCTTTGCTTTGCATCGTTTGAATATACTCCCACGCAAATGGCGTGTTTTTACGTTGCTCAAATCTAAAACGTCATTGTCATTAATCCACTCCTTGATAATTGATATAAAGTAACTATGTGCCTTTTTAAGATCTACTTGTTGACATGGTCGCATTCCAGCGACGCAGAACGATAGCGCATTGATAGATTCCCATGCACAGCCGATGATTGCCCATTGGTCCCTTTGTTTCGACCACACACAGGTTGGCGCCTTTCAGTTACACCGAAACCCGGCAGGGTGACCAGGTGACTCTTACCTGTGCTCTGGTGGCTAGCTACAGTCTTCTTATGGTTTTGACCGAGATGAAAGACAAAAGTGAGAAAAAATTGTTGTGACACTTCGAATATTTGGTCACACCATGATCTCGAAAAAGCGGGATCTTAGGCGACGGGGGCGGGATCTCAAGGGGCAAATTTATACAGAAGAAATTCCGTTTCCCCAAAGAAAAGCAGGATCTTAGGCAGAATGGGGTCTTAGGCGGCGGGATGTTACATGGTCACTACTCTATTTAAAAGAAGCAAAGCAGCATGTTACATAAAAATTTGAATTTAAGAGCTGTGCATAATTTTTTATCTACTGGTGTCTTTCACTTCCTTTTTTCCCTCCATCTGGTACATTAACCACTCACTACTGTTAAGGGAACAGAACTGGGGTGAAGGGATTCATTGATCCTTATGTTGCCATGTTTGACTATTGTTAAACCTTTTGAAATGCATTTTTATGTTCCCATATATTTGAAAAGGGAATGGTTCCAACAATGCTGGCAGTTATCCCTTCAATTGTAACTGAAATGTACTTTGTGTTTTATGAATTTTCCGACTGCTTTTTGTAAGTTTTGTCTTCTACCTGTTTTCAACCATGGACCTTTGTTACTCATTATTTTGGATGAAGATGAAATAATCCATCATTATGAATCAGATTTGTGGGAAGATGGAGTTGAAGCGAGTGACGAATCATTGCTAATTTTGAGTTGCTCTATTCCCTTGTCTTTTTATAAATATTTCAATTGATTTACAGTAGACAGAGGAATGCTTGCCTATTAAGAAATGTTACCAGGTCATGAATTCCTTCATTTTACAATGATTTAGTGACCATTCTGCTTTCCTTAGCTTAAAAGTTTACATAAGGTCGATTAAAATGTCTGCAAAAAACACGAGAGGTCACTCTGGTTTAACAAAAGTTGAAAACAGTCTCAAGATGTAAGTTTGTTCTGGTGCGAAAGCAATGTGCAAACCGCTGTCGAAAAGGATTGTATTATTTGTAAAAAAAAAAAAAAATTCCCGGACTGGTTCTGATCCACGTCCTTTTACCATACTTATACAAGGTCTGTGTCAGACTAAAGTTTCCTTCCTCGAAAGATTCAAAAGTATGCCATTGGCATTTACTAAGATCAAATTTTGTCAAATATTTCTGACATACATTAGTAATCTCAACACCAAATTATAAGTGAATTGGGAATTGTGTAAAAGAGACATGTCTGTCAACATTGTCCAGGGCAATGCCAATGAAATTGTTCGTGCTCCATGACACTGCACCTGTGCACGCTAATACTGATGAGCAAGATTATCAAAGGATATTCATGGGAATTATTGGAACATTTCCCCATCCCCCACTGACTTTCACATCTTCACAAAAAGGAAGGAAAATGTTTGAAGATCACCGCTTTGAGGAAAAAGAGCAGATTCAGATGTGTACAATAGATACACTACTGAGCTTGGAAAAGGGTTCAATGTTCAGTATGTATGGCTGCTAGGAACACAGAATAAAAAACTGTCTGGAACTTGATGGTACCTACGTTGACTTGGTATTTGAACAGATATTCCACTGATATCGTGCATAAGGCAGGTGGTTTATCTTTATTTGTGTGTACTGTGTGAAAGGGAAACTTCACTGTGATACAGACCTTGTGAAACAAGTATGGGATTCATTTAATGGTAAATTTAAATGAAAAAACCAAAGAAATAATAATTAAAGTTCTTTTTGCTGATATGGTATTTGTATATGTGCCTGTGTGTGTTGGGGAGGGGAGAGTGGGGACATTAAGATTACAAATCATTACATATTTGTAATTACCAGTACGTCTTTTCCAACATTTTATTGCAGTTCTTCATTATGGGAACCCTGCACCAGGTACATGGCAGCCTGATGCCATGCAAACCCAAATGGGTTCTGGGGAAGGAGATGCTTCAGTCTCTGATGTGGGACGTGAGTATTTCAAATTTTCAGTTTCTGCCAGACTTTTATGTGAATTTACATGTGTTGTGTGTCATCATTGTGATATTTCACTGTGATATTTTTCTTTTGATTATGATGGCCCTGTACCTGAATTCAAAAATTTTTTGCTTTTTTTTTTCCCGCTTCTTCTTGTTGCTTTGGTAATATTTGAATTTAATTTCTTGTAATCCAGGGATTTGGTCATGCATTAAATAGTTGAAAATAAAAGTGATTTGGGTATAAAAGATAAATTGTGTGAAAATAGTGCGTTACAGTGTGTCGGATAATGTCATGCAGTCATATGGGGTAAAGAGAATTGATCTGACCTGAAACATGGACAACATTAAAGTAGTTCTGAGAAAATTGGCTTTTTAACTTGAGCATATTCCTCATCCTCTTAGTTTATAAAACTTGGAAAAATATATTGCGTAGTAAAAAGAATGGTATCATTAAACTGATTTGTTACATAAACTGTCGGTGTGTTTTTCATTCTACATTTAACTAATAATAGATTGTCTGAAATACATAGGATTTAGTTTCACAGCATTAACTTCAGGCCTGTTCGTCGATGTTTGTTGAGATCTTATACATTAGCAATTGAATGGAGCTGCTTTTTGAAGATTCTAATAACCCAATTAAATGCTTTTCGGTCTTGAGGTTGTAAAGATCAGTTAAAATAAAATAGGGTACTAATATTCAATTGGGTGTCTTTTGCACATTTGTTTGCTTAGAATATTTCTAGAGAAAAAAGTCTCCAAATTTTTAGATGATTTTGACAATGAAAAGCACTGGATGTTGCCACCGTATGCTTACATTTGGCACTGCTCATATGATTAGTGCTGTTGGGGTATTAATAATTTCATGCTGCCAAAGGCTCATTGCAAGCTCTCATTACGTAAGCAGTTTTACCTTCAGTCTTCAGAGGAGCCGTTGAACTGACTGTCATTGATAGTTTTCAAAGACATGTAGTTGTTTTAGTGTTGAATATAATATTCAAATAAAGTAAAATTACAGAAAGCCAGCAAGTTAAAAGTTAGTTTCTACTAAAGTTAAAAGAGTTTGGCATTTAATTTCACAAAGATCTGATTCATCTGTGCCACTTTCTTAACAAGACGGAAGCAAACTTATTTGCCTATGAGATTGAGACTCAGGACTACAAATTGCCATCATTGCAAATATTTCAAACAATATGGACTCCTTGTGTCTATTCTTTTGTCTTGATGTTGCTTCAGATTAGTCTTTCTTTAAAAGATTATTGAAATTATTCTATCTCACAAAGCTGTGATTTTTTTTAAACTTAAAGGTTGATGAGACTTAACACACTGGTCTAAAATATTGTTTAATCTTAAAGCAATACATAATTTATGCCTAGAATAAATTTGTACAATACACTTTTCATTGTCTATCAATGTCATTCTATTACGTTAAGATCAGCAAAAGAGGGACTTAATTTTCATGAGGTTGAATAAATCATTTGCTTTCCGTTGCCAATGCGTGATTTATTGACAATGATTTGCTAAAAGAGACTCATTTCATGTGGCACTAAGTTCATGCAAGGGAGAGTGGATATATTCAAGCCTTAATCAGGAGGAAGAGTTGGGTTTGGAGGTTTTTTGGGGGGGATATTGATATAGGAGCAGAGAATCTTTAATTCTTGCCAGAGCAGTTTTAATAAAAATGGGAAAATGTCTCTCTGTCATAAATGCTGTATCCTCATATTACTATTGACTTACCTCTAATTTTTTTGAATGATATTGTTCTTTGAGAAGAAAAGTTTACATAATTCCCTTTGATCAGGTCAGTGAATTTGAGATGTATGTGTCACAGGCATTTTCCCAGTGGCATTCATGCCAGACAGAGACTAAGATCTAGAGAATTTATTTCTTCAGAACTTGTCTAATATGGCCCATGTCAAATTGGAGCAGTCTTTGTCAAACCAAACTTAGAAGTGTCAGGCACCAATGAAGCAAGATGGGCAGTTTGGGGATTGATGAATAAGCATGACACTGCATTGGCTACAACAATTAATTGTAATGAAAATAGCTGCAGTCAACGTTTTAAATTGTCAACAAGATTTTGACTAAATGCACGGTGTAAGTTAGGAGGTAAAACATGTTCTCATGCATGGGTCATGCTCTTCGACACATGTAAAGTCACCAATGGGATAGCACTGAAGGAGTTAAAGTTTGTACCAGTGTGTTCTCGAGGGAAAGAAGAGTTGACAGGGCAAAGTTGTTTAAAATGCTAGTCCTTACACATGAGTAATGGCTGGGTCATGCATCAAAGATATGATTATGAAAATAAAACTGGCTCGGTCAGATACAAGGGCCGGTCAGATACAAGGGCTGTTTTTTTTTTTTTTAAAGTAATTGTCTCATTATGTTTGTCTCTTTCTATGTTGGTGCACTGCAGTAGCATTCATTGTAGTTCCACTGCCAGACATCTCTCTTGTACTCCCTTATCCATAACATTGCTTGTGGTGGCATGTTTTATCATTGTGTTGGGTTCATTCACCGTGCTGATCTGCATCATCTGTTTGCTGGCCATCCTTACACAACTTCTGACAACATGGTTTTATTACCTTAATCTCTTGCCTCATGCTATATTGCTGTACTGTTAGTTTTATGGCAAAGAGCTTGTGTTTCCACACGTTCATGCTTGTTGGTGCAATAATTATATGAGCAAATTCATCCGAGTTAGAAAGCAAGTGCATCTGCAGACCTGCTCTTCTGTAGCATGTGCTGGGACAGAGTCTACTGTCCAATATAAACAGTTCTTTCCCTTTTTCAAAATTCTCATGACTTTTAGAGAATCATTACATCGTTTCATGTTTTCTTAGTGAAAGATATGTCCCTGTTAGTAAGAATATAGAGGGATTGAATTGATATTGATTGATTGACTTACTTGACTTCTATGCATCTTTTTGTGGTTGGCTAGGCTGACATTAGACCACAGCTTTGGCTGTTCTTTGAATGTCTGCTAAGGGCAGTCTACTCTTTTTTATGCTATGTTTCTGAGTTTTTCCACTTTTGGTTGTTTTGAAGGTTCCCTAGATTACTGTTTAGTGTTATTGGAAATGTTACTATTGGTCTTCCTTTGGTGCTTTTTATGTTTTCAGTGAAATATGATGTCATCGCTTGATTAGTGGGAATTTCTTGTGTCTTAGAACATGTCCGCATACTGGAATAGTCTGTATCCAGTTTCTAATTTGAATGAGATGGGCCTTTGGATATTTCATAAGACGAATGTTCTTCCTGATAGGTCAATGTAGTCAGTATAACTTTGTCTCACGTGGCATATACAAAGTCTTCATGGTCTTTGATTATGTCATGCATCTTTAAGAGCATCAAGGTAGATAAAGAAGAGAACTGGACTTAAACTGTCTCCTTGTGTTGTCCTTATGTTGCTGATGAAAGTTTCTATTCTTTCATTTCCATTTTTTAAAATTTATTCTTATCTCGTCGAGCTGGAATCCAACGGACAATCAACTTTCTATCCCTTCTTGTATAATGGAGTTTTATCACTTTGAACATGAATATGATTTCTTTCTTTCTTTAACTTATTGGTTTTATTCTCAAGTTTTACTGTTATTTATTTTTTTATCACAATTTGATGAGATAGAAAAATTCCACCATGACCTTCAAAAATCTCCTTAACAACAATTGGAACAACACACTTGCAGTTGAGGCAGGGGATTTTAATTTAATTTTAGGAAAGAAAAGGAAAGTAGAGAACTGAATGGAATATTTTCAAGGGGTTATAGGAATGAGAATGTGTTGATTTTCATGTGTTGAACAATAAACTTTTCCTTACTAACACTGTTTTTGATAAAACGGCAAGACATGTAACAGAATGGGTTTAACCTTGTAAAGACAAAGAGGACAACACAATACACATGTACAAACAAATAGACCTAATCTGCAAACAAAATCACACCTTATAACAAACTCAAATTTATACTGTGTAACAATGACATCACATTGGATCATAGATGTGTGAAGACCACATTTCAATGGCCACCATTCAACATTTGCAGGGGTCATAGTTTTCAGCGGATCCGCTGAATTCAGCGGATTTGACTAACTTCCGTGGTCAGAGATTTCCTCCAAGTTTTACCAAGGCCAATAGTTCAGGTAGAAGTAAGCCCAGCATTACATTTAGTAGTAATAGCAATACTGAAATAGCAGCAGCTGTAAACACAGGAACTAAAAAGCACCTAGTAGTAATAGTAATAGTAACAGCAGTAGCGAAATAGCTGTAAACACAGGAACTGAGAAAGCACAGAAAAGGCCCACTGTCATTATTCAACCACAGTTGCCTTTCAAAAAACTTAAGTTGGATCAATAACATATGATCAGGTTGATCAGCCTGTTCAGTCAGCTCTGCACATTTGGATTTTGGCTTGTTGGGGTAATTTTTTTTTTTTTAATTATATTTTTACTACTTTCTTAAGATGGTTTTTACCCTGATGTCCCTGTGCTAGTGCTCACCTCACAAATTTTTAATTTTATTGTGTGTTTTGACTTAAATATTATTTTGTTTATCGGGTAGATGTAGTAGGCCCTACTTACAATATTTGTGACTTATGCTGTATTGTCTGCAAGACATTGATGAATTTCAGTGGTTGGAAAGATCCTGTGCTATGACCCCTGCATTTGGAAACCCTGTAAAAACACCTACAGTTACAGAATGAACAGGTCTTAATTGACATGTTGAACCATCAGAAGCAAACACCAAATTTATAAGCCGAGCAGTTGATAAGTATTGCTGCCAGACCTCCACTAAATAACGGATTTATGCTATTCCAATGATGTGGAAAATCAGCTCTTCTTCTTTTTCTTCTTCAAATAATCCAACTGACTCCAAACTGAGTATGGCGGTCGAAGTGTATGACTAAAAGAAAAAGCAAGAAAAACATTGATGTCTAATACTTTTATCTAAGGGTAATGTGGCTGATGGACTTTTAAGTCATACCAGTCAGAAAAATGCGAAAGTGGAAATCTTCAAATATGAATTTTCACATGTATTTCTCTGTCGTTTATTCACGATTATTTGAATTAGCATAATCAAGTAAATTCCGATCACTCCAATTCCATTGTGTTTCAACAGTGGAATTCAATATTTCGCTATTCTAATTTACAGTTTAGCATCAGAATCAGAAAATTGGCATTGGGAATCGTAATAAGTCCTCGAGCTCACCTTGTGTAGCCGAGACCATTCATCAGTGGATACGACAAAAGCTAAAACAAGCAATCATTCATTCACTTAATTAGGTACTTCTCTTACGACCAGTTCTGGCAAGATGAGTTATTTGATGGAAATACCATAGAAATTGATGCCACTGTGAGAAATAAACTATGAAACTTGAAGTGGATGAAGAAGAAATCTAATAAGACATGTTTTTCAGAATTTAGATCTAGATCAAGTTAAGCAATCATAGTCTCGGTTAGATCCACTGAAATAGAAACTAGGTCTTATATTCCAGGTACATACATCTCTAGAGAGATGTGATAATCCAGATTCTAGATCAAAATCTAGACTAGATTATGCAATGCGTTTTTCTTTACTGTCCTTTACCAGTGGGCCTTAGGGTTGTAATGTCTAATTAAGGGATATTATTGTTTTTTTTTGTGTGTTATTATTATGCCTGTACTGCTAATTTGCTTCTGTAACTTCTATGAAGACTGTAATATTTTTGTGTGTTTCTGTGTTTTTTCCTGCTGATATGGCAAAGAGTAATGTTAAGTTTAGTTCCTCCTTTTCTCCCCCAAATCCAAGAAATTTCCTTTTTTGAAAATCTGGTCTGGCATCTATGAAGAAGGCAGCTGCATATCATGTGGTGGAAAAAACAATAATTAATTAATTATTAGAACTGCAACAAAAACAAAATTGCAAATTTATCTCAAACTAGGACATATCAGACAAGATCCATGAAATAAAATAATAATACATAGAATTTGTAAAGCGCATATCCACGGTGAAAACAATGCTCTATGGGCTGTATGATTAAACCTATAATGAATAATACATTATGAGATATACATCTGTATGAGCATAAAAACAAGGGTGATAAG
>JAOWAY010114304.1:0-10949 GCA_028565895.1 Goniobranchus geometricus
CTTTTGTTATTTGTTCATTTCACTTTGTTATTTTGATGTTATTGTTATATTGGTTTCATCACATGAATTAAAAAAAGAAAAAAAAAACCCAACCTCCTCGGCCTCTTCCAAATAAGGGAAAGAAAAAAGGAAAAAAACAAAACAAAAACAAAACAAAAAACGAACAAACAAAAAAGCCACTAACAACAACAAAAAAATAAATAAACAGTAGAATGGCGATAGATAAAGGGGTGGACGAAGTTCCCCCAAGGTATGGCGAAGTTCCCCCATGACGCTATACTTTTCCAGCCTTTAGTTGTACTGAGTTGATCCCACGTGAATGTTTAGTTTCAAATCTTAAATCCAAGGCAAGATAGCTATATTTAGCTATGACACTATAATTGTACGAAGATAAGTTGGAAGAGCGCATTTAAACCGCACCGACGACGAGGCTGATGTCAATGGGACGAATTTCCCCCACCCTACCCTAGCCAAGAGTTATCGCACCTTCATTAGATGTTCACCACTTACATCCGGGACCTTGCGAAAGTTTTCGCGTAATTTTGCGACATGGCTGCTCGAAGAGGACGAACTTCTGCACCCACTAGCATCGTTCCAATGCGTTAAGTGGCGAATTCTCTGCTTAACTTGCAGATTTCTCACAGGCAGCTAAGTAACATCACGAAGAATACAGAATTGGATTCTATCAGATGGTTGGCAGAGCACTGTTTAATTGCAAATACGATTTTATGCTCTACTTGTTATGAGGCTATGAGTTTTCAACGACGTCAAGGTGACATTTTCCTTGATGGTTAGGCATGGTCTTGCAAACGTTGCCAGCATCAAAGGAACATTAGGACTGGATCTTTTTTTGAAGGCTCTCACTTGTCCTTGACTCAGTTACTTGATATAATTTTTTTATTGGGCACTTGGCTTATGTTGCGGAAGATATTGGTGTAACCCTTAAAACTCTGATAGACTGGCCAAACTTCATAAGAGATATTTGTGTGCAATATCTCATTGACCTCCCACTGCAACTTGGTGGCCCTAACAAAAGTGTTGAAATTGATGAGTCAAATTTCATGCACAGAAAATACCACCGGGATGCGTATCATGAAGGTCAATGGGTTCTCGGAATTATCTAAAGAAAAAGTGACAACTTGGTTCTCCTTCCTGTGGCAGACTGTTCAGCAGCCACTTTACTCCCTCTAACCCACTGCCACTACTGCCTGGAACAACCATAATCACAGACCAATGGGCAGCCTACAACAAGTTGCCGTATCATGTGAGTGTTAATCACTCTGCACCTCGTGAACCCCAACAATCGCACAATGCACACCAACAAGATAGAGGGCAACTGGGCCCACTGCAAGGCCAAGCACCAGGCCATGCATGGCACCTCACACAATTAGTTTGAAACCTACCAACAAAATGTATGTCATGTTCAAAAAACAATACAAGGACAATCTTTATGGAAATATCCTATACTGGATTTCATTTCAGTACAGCACATAAAGTAAGTGAATACAAACTTGCACTGGTAAACACATTTGAGGTTAAATGTATAGAAAAAGAGTTGTAAAACGTTTCCAGATGTAAGTGGTGCACATATCAGGAGGGTGCTATGACTCTTGACTATTTGAAAGAACCTAACTGATCGGAATTAAACACGAGAAATTGCCCAAAGTCATCCCAGTCTTAGAAGTTGGGTGTTGCAAAGTCACCCTATGAAATATTAAGCTTGAGTTAGTGTGATGTTTGGGGTTTTTTTTGACAGCATTATGGCACTTTGAAGGTTTGATGAGCATTTCTTTTACTTTTATTATACTTGGATATAGGCCTACCTCTAAGATCACTTTTTAAAAAATGAATCAGTCAAGTGAGTATTCGGTATCAGTTATCATCATCAGACTACAATTTCTTCCTACAAATATGTGTAGATCTATAATGCTTGTTGCAGTTTTGATGTACTGGATATTGATATAATGATTTATTAACTCATTCCATGTCAATCGACGATGTATCGTCGATATAGGTTGCCGCGTTTGAGCCATTCGAATCTTTGATATGAGTTCCTTCTCTCTTTTCGTTCCTTGGCTACCCTGATGAAAATTTTTAGTAATGTTATAAGAAGGATAATTCTGGAATAAACCTTTCCAGGCGGGAAGTTATTACATGTAGTTTGTTGCCTTTCACTTGAATTTAACTGTATTTAGAGCACAAAACCAACATCCTACATTTTTTCTTCGAATGATAAACAAAACATATGGGCACGCCCACTGCAGGCCCATCTGGTTTAGCCAGACAACAACAGCGTAAGCTTTCTGAGAGGCAAGCCTCTGCTCTTTTTTATAAATTGTTAGAAGAAGCAGCCAGTGATGTTAGCATTGTATCAAAATCACAAAATTTCAGTATCGATGAGGAGTATAGTCCTCTACTATCTAAATCTATACGATTGAGTGAATCCAGGCCGAAATATAGTGCCTATTTCTCTACAAATCCAGGCCGAAATATAGTGCCTATTTCTCTACAAAGTCTTTCAAGCACACACCATGGTATGGTCAAATGTTTTCAAGAAACAATTTCCAGCTAATTCCTCACACAATGTTGCATGCATTGGAACCAGAGATCCTGGCTCAATTTCAGCGTTGCTTTTACCCCTTTGAAGCTCTGAGCATTGATGAAATGGTGATCGGCTATAAAGGAAGGTTTCAACACAAACAATTCAATGCCATCAAACCCGATAAGTACCATATCAAAACCTTTGGGCTTTGTGATTCAACAACTGGTTGTGAACCTGCTAATAATAATATACTTTGAGAGAAATACAGCATGTAATCCTAATACCGCTCCTTCATCAGGACATACAATCAATGTGTTTGACACTCTGCTTCAGCCAATACGTCAGCACCACCATATCTATGCAGATAGATTTTACATGACATATGAACTCGTGAAACACCTGCAGTCCAAGGGGCAGAATTACTCCGGGACTGTCCAAATAAACCGGAGAGGCTTCCCTCTAGTAGACTGGAAACATCAAAAACTGGGGCATACGGAGGCAAAATGGCACAAGCAGGAAGAGACTGATATTCTATCACTATCAGTTTCATGGAAGATAAAAAGGCTAAAAAAAACATTACCAACTTATCAGGCCATGTGGTAAAGTTGGTTATGTGTCAAAGAGGAAATGCTCTGGGGAAGTATTCAAACAAGCCACCATCAATAATTACAACATTGCAATGAATGGCTGTGACCGTAAGGATGAACAGGTATCCTATTATGGGGCACATGGGCGTAAGACAGTAAAATGATGGAAAAAGATTTTCACTTGGCTCTTAGAAGTCATTCAACCACATTCTCTTCCTCCTTGCCCAAGATCAGGGTATAAAGCCCATGCCTCTTGCCTTATCTATTCCACCAAACCCTGCAGCACCTATTGGTTCAACAACTGTTGAATCTGGAACAGCAAAACGTGGAAGGAAGACAGTCAATGAAACTGAGGAACGGCTTTCTGGAAATAAGCATGACAGCCGTGATTGCCAATGCGTTTACTGCTCTCTGCATAAAAGAAAGGAAAGGTCCTCTTACTTTTGTAGTGGCTGTTCAAGACATCCCCATGTATGTATGAAAGGATGCTTCAAAAAATGTCACACAGAAAAAGATCTTTCTATGTAAACATAGTGAAGTAACTGGAACAAACTGAGTAGTTTTTACGTCCATTTTTTTTTCACTTGATAACTGTTCAGAAAAACGTGTATAAAAACATTCATAATTGGATTATTTTCACTCTGTAAGCTGTTAATTATTTGTAAATGAATTCTCTTTTTCAATATATCATGACTATTTGGATGCCAAGCCTGTATTAGATGATATTCACAAGTAAGTGAAGAAAAATATTATGTGAATTATTTCCCCCCCAAAATTTAAACTGATTTTCATATTGATTACCTCCCTTGTATGCCTTTTTTTCATCTAATTTTTGTCTACATTTCCTTGTTTTGATTTATTGACCTTCAATTTGATGTATAATATGTAAATATTCTATCAAGTTTTCTTACACTAATCATTAATTATCATGACTTACTACTGTACCAACATCACGAGTTAGTTTTAAATGTAGATGGCATAAACGTGGAAACCCCCTTTGCATGGAATGAGTTAACTGACGTCCTTTCTAGTTTACTCCTTCGCCTACTTCTGTTTAGTTCTTTTTTTTTCCCCCCAGAGCCCCATTTACAGTGATTTACACCTATCACCTGGACTCCTACCTCCAAGACTGTCGCTGCCCTACATCCTTCCCTGTCTGCACTGCCCCTACGTCCCTCAACAGCTGCTGTGACACTGCCCTTTTAGTTTTAGTGTCCTCATCTGCAGTCATTATTCCTGTTACCAATCCTTCAACTTTAATTCACCCATCCTGTCTGCAAACTTTTCAAGATACCACAGACTTATCAACAAAAACCAAGCACCACAGAAAATACCGTGACTATTCAGAGGAAACACTTCATGCAAGCAAGGAATATGAAAAGGAGAATATTAAAAATGTTGCCGAAAGGCATCTCATACCTTTCAGGATTTTGTGTAACAAAGCCTTTTGGGGGGCAGACCGCTCTGGCAAAAGGTGTTGAGGAGGCCCTCGTTGATTGCTTTGTATCATGTGCCGAGCTTGGCATGCTGGCATACCCCTCGAGAAAAGGGAAGTAAAACAAGAAGTGACAATGTACCTCAATAGGACAGGCCAGAAAATCTCTACTTTTTCTAATAATGTCCCAGGAGATGGCAAGATAATCTCCTTCCTGAAGAGGCATGAGATAGGCCTACTTTCAAAGAGGATCTGTCAGGACATTGAGAGGTGGCTCCAGAGAAGGTGCAGCAGTACGTCATCAATTTAAACAGATAGCTAGAGGATGTTCTGCAAGACAACATCATAATTACGACCAGAAAAATCTTGCAGATGACCCTGGGGTGAAGAAGTTTTATCTTTAGGCGGGGAACAAAGTACCCAGAGAGAATTATGAACTATAGCCAAGGGAGCATTTCCGTCATGTTTGTTGGAACAGCAAAGGGGGAATTGCTGCCCCCTTTTGTTGCGTACAGAGTGGAACATTTATGGGAAACATGGTGTGCGGGGGGCCCAAAGGGAACCAGATGTAATAGGAGCAAGAGCGGGTGGATGGATGGGGCTAACTTTGAGGAATGGTTCCTCGATATCATTGTTCCTTGGGCGCAGTGTCATGAGGGGCCAAAAATTTTTATTAGAGACAATTTGAGATCACACCTGAGCAAACATGTCATAACAAAATGTTAAGATCTGAACATCTGTTTCGTGTTGCTACCACCAAACAACAGCGATAAATGCCAGCCATTAGACGTCTCATTTTTTTAACCAATGAAACATGAGTGGCGCAAAATCATGGAGCAACACAAAATGCTAAGGCCTTCCTGTACTTCACTTGACAAGGCAATTTTCCCTGGTCTTCTCTGCAAACTGATTGGGATTAGAATTCCGCAAACATAATTGCAGGTTTTCATGCATGCAGAACCTGCCCGTTCAATCCAGAGTCTGTATTAACCAATAGTTTACGTAGCACCCACTGTCACCTTTTATGGTTCTTTACCAGAGTGCCCGTCATCGTCTGCTCAGTCAAGTACTTATACACCCTTCTAGTATGACAAAACACTTCACTTTAACTCATTTCCTTTAATACACGCACAGTAGCTTTTACAGATGGAGAGTTCTACTTTTGTTTTCCGTTTACAGAACATTGTTTTCTTATACAAAACCATTGAAGAAGATTTCGATGTGTCAGTGATACTTGAACTATTCTTGGAAAAGACAAGGAAATGGTATGGACCAAGTGCTCTTTCCCCGAAGCAGGCACCCCTAGTAAAAACATCATGAAGATTTCAAAGAAGCGTACTCCAAATACCAACCATGTACTGACACCAACAGATGCCTTTCTTCTGTACATTGATTGAAAAATTATAGATTCTGTGGTAGAATTAACAAACATTCAGGGCCAGCTTCAAGTTCCTGGCTGGTGAGACACAGAAGAAATCGAGATGAAAGCATTCACTGGCTGTGTGATACACACTGGTGCCTTAAAACAAAATACTTGTTCACTGAGCTTGCTTTTCAACCAATAGAAGGCAATTCATTAGTAAGGGCTGATTTCTCTATCAAACAATTTAGCAGTTTTCTCAACCATATTCTTTTTGATCACAAATCTACAAGGTCGGTGCGTTGAGAAGGAGATCCTTTTGCTCCAATTTGGGAAATCTGGAGTGTGTTTCTAACACACCTCCCAAAATTTTACCATCCAGGACCAAACGTCACTATTGACAAGCAGCTCGTACTTTTTCAAGACTGATGCAAATTCATCCAATACAAGCCCTGTAAACCTGACAAGTACGAGTTGAAGGTATTCTGGTCCTGTGATTTGTCAACAAACTATCCCTTGAGAGAATCTCCATACCTCGGCAATGAGCCATCAAGCAGCCGACCAGCATCTAGATCCGTTGGTCTTGGCTCTAGTATCGTCACCTCTTTGACAAAGAGTTTCAGGGCAGTAGTCACAATGTTATATCGTCGGTGAAAGTCTCTAACCTCGTAACTCCGCGATTTTTACAAAATTCGTTTTTCACCCAAATTACACCAGAAGGGGATTCCCCACCACTGCAATACAAAAAAATGAGAGATTAACCAATAGAATGCCATTCTAAGTCACATGATCTAAACAAAGTTTGCAAGCTTCCTGTTGGAATCGAAACTCTAAACTCGTATGTCAGTTGAGGAGAACAACGTCATGCAGTCCACCGTTTTTCAAGCATAATTTTGTTTTCAAAGCAAACCAAACACTCCAAGCGGACTAAAAGGTAAGCTTATGTTGTTATTGAATGTGATAATATTATGTGCTTACTTATAACCCTTATTTTCATTCATTTTTTCTTCATTTTTGATGATTTATCTGACTTACAAGTTTAGAACTTTCAAAATGGTATTGGCCCAGCACAGTTACATTCTTCATCTCTGACTTACAAGCTTAGAACTTTCAAAACTGTATCGACCCTGCTCAGTTATCTGACATAGGAGGTTAGATCTAGATTTGGATTTTGATATCTCCAGTTTATTTTAATTTAAAAAATGATGCCTAGATCTAGATCTAGTTCTGAGTAAATTCTAGACCCTAGATCTAGATTCTAGATTTAGATCGATCTATCTAAATGAGTCTAGATCTAGGGTTTTGGGGCCTAAAAGGATCGTATGAAAGTAATGTTTAAGTCTCAAAACCTTCATTCTGACCATACATTCCTGACCAGCTTATTAATTCCCTTGTACAATTCATCGTTTTTGTCGGTTTTGTTTTCTTTGTTTATTTTTTGGGGCCATCTAACATATAATGAAAATTTAGGTCTTTAAGCAAAATTTAGTTTTTAAATCTCCATTCATTGTCCACACACTGTGTTAAAGGAGTCACATTATTCTGATCTGCCCATTCTATCCTTCTCTACATGCAAACTAGCCATTTTGGAGATAGCATGACAAGCTCTACTCTTTTTAAAAGCGATCAAATGTAAATGTTTACCCAATGTTAGGATCCTTTGTTTTCAGAGCAGCATATCCATTGTACAGTCCCATTCCCAATCCATAGAAAATGCAGGTGAAAAGGGCAAATACAATAGGAAAGAGACAAATCCCATTTGATGAAAAAGTTGCTGAGAGGAATGTTGCATTTTTCCATGCAAAGTCAGTATAAAGGATGCAATGATTGTCAAACCGAGACTGAAAAGATAGAGTAAGAAAAACGGCTATGTCATGATGAAATTTGAAAGTTTTATCATAATTTATGTCCTATCACATTTTGTTCTTTAAGTTTCCTAAGTACAGGCCATAAGAGGCTCATAAAGTTGATAATTTCAATTGCCAAAGTAAGAAATAAGTAAAAGAACAAACAACTAAACAAACAAACAATCTACAATGCATGCTGCCAATCTTAAGCCATTGCAAACACAAAAAGTGTCATCTTGGAAATGATTTTCCCCCAAAGAATTGTTGGGTCCACTTTGAAATCTAGATCAACATTTTGGCCCATCATTAGTCTCATCAGTTCTCTGAATCTTGACCTTACAACCATAAGTGAACTGAGCTCTAGAAGAGATTGTTTCTTCAATTTTCTCCTTCCTTACCTCCCCTTCATCTACCTCAATGTTTATACATTTTTACTGACATGACTGCCTGTCATTCTTTTTCCAAGTGTCAATAATCATGGTTCCTGTCATAGGCTCATAAGCCCTTTTCAGACTGCAAAACAATGCCAATGAAATGAATGAACATTTAACTAGGTTGTCCAAAAAAAATTGCTTAATAAATCACGTAAGCGATTAAGTGCTTCCCTCAACTGGTGGATCCCGCACCTACATGGGTGATTTATGTATCTAATGGCATATGAAAAAATCTCTGATCTTTTAATTTATTAAAAATCCTGCCATGCATGTTATCCCTATAATCCTGATTTTCACTTTAAAATTCACAAAAAAAAACATTTCAAAAACATGTCATATTGAGTATGATATTGTCAAAGTTAACAAGAAACGAAAGCCTCATTTTCACCCTCTATAAAAGGGTGAAAAGGCTTGAAGAACTTAATTTATATAAGTTTGACCGAAGTCTTTCAGTTGCTTTGATCATGCACTCATATTTTCACCTTTGGAAGTAACAACAAGGACTAATCTTATAATTTTTATTTTCTCAAAAGCTTTCATTTTGCCATACAAAATTTCAGAACATAGTGTAAAGTGAACTTACCACTGTGACACTGAGGGGAACACATATGACAAACCCGGTGACAAAGGTTGTCAAGTAAACCAGAGATTGTATTAGAACTTGAATGTCATAAACCATTTTGGAGATCCAGTGATAAGAACAGTCTGAAAATTCCTGTACATAAATATATCATATAGAAAATATATTGAGTCCTAAACAAAATAGTATAAATTGCTTGTAATAAAAATAGTTCAGGCTTTTCCTTGTGTTTGCTTTCTCTGTGTCATGAAGTAAAAATGCATATCAATAGAAAGGTAAGGATATTCTTCAAATGATACCTCACTCATAGCATTCATTATTTCATCAGTTTCCTAAAGAAAAACAATTAAAATTTATTATGGCGACCAATTTCTTCTTTCCTGCAACAAGATATTAGCTTTTATATCAATGCATGAGAAGCCTCTGGAGATACTGGTGTAATAAGCTAAATAAGTCGATGCAACCAAAAGTAGAGTAATAAACATATATATCACACCAACATCCATTACAAGAATGCTCATCTGCACCATGCAACATAAAAATTAGATGCAATGGATGTAATGGAAATCAAACCATGCCTTAGCAGAGAGGTGTGTGAATGTGCTCTAAGGTGCCTTCAACCTGGCAATTACTTTGACCGTGAAGCAGGAATATCTGGTGTCACTAAATGTATGACTTATTCATTGATGGCAGACCTTGCAATGCATCTAGAAGTGGCTGATCTTGCATCACCAATCCCAGAGAGGATTGGTACGTTATCTGAACACCTTGGGACTCATATCTCAAAACTGTGTTTCAAACTGCACGAACATTTCCCAGTGCTTTACTAACTACCAAGCATGCTGTTAGTTAACAACTCCATGACCAAGTTATCTATGTACAAAGACCCGCAGAAGACTTCCATTATTGCCTAGTCACATTCAAGATCGATTGCAATATGCATGAGGCAGCATCTTTCTCGGACAAGGCAACAGTCAAGATTTATTCTCGAGCGCCACAAAGGGCTCTCAAGTGATGCTACAGACACAGGAAATGACTTTCTCAAGTATGTACTCATGAAGACAGAAATTGTGGTTCTGGAGAATATATATGGTTTTGAGTGGAATCAATAGAGATTATTGCACACCTTTCATGTAGTAGCAGGGCACTTAACCTCATACGTGATTCCAATTTTGCAACAACAGGGCCAAGGCTTCATTTTTTATGCATGATAATGCACCTCCAAATAGGGCTTGGCTCACCCAGTAATTTCTTGATGCACAAACCGTAAACATCATGCATCCTTGGCCTGCCTTATCAGCAGATATGAACCCAGTAGAGCGTCTTTGGGATGCATTGACAGGCAGGTCCCTATCCTGAATCCGCCTCTGCAAACAGCTGCTCAGCTCCTTGAGGAGGTTACTACAGCTTGGAATAATTGTCCCCAGGGCCAAATTCAACATTCGATGGAACCAATAAAACGACGTTGTGTCAGCTTGACCAATGCTGAAGGATGACAAACTTGTGGTTCTTATTAAGAATTTGGTCCCGTTTGTTTACACTTGGCGGCCATGATGGATACATATGGAAGTAATTGCCAGGTGGAAAATAAATCTACCGCAAGTTAGTCCTGACAAGGACTGTGTGTAATTTCATATATTAAACATCACGGGTTAGTCCTGACAAGGAAGTTGCGCGTTCGAATCTTTGTCGAGTCATACCTTGGACTTTAAAATCAGCAATTATGTGATGTAGGCTAACTGTCTCACTTTGCTTTGCGCTCACCATTATGAGAATGGTTCTAAGTAAATATTCAAAAAGAAAATAATAATAATTTAAATGCCAATCTGGTAACCAGTTGCCGTCGCCCCCATCATGGCTGCCAAGCATAAACAGATAGGACCCAGATTCTTAATAAGTGCCATAATTATTACAGATCAAGATCTCATTTCCTGACTTCTGAAATTTACCCCTCCAAGACAAATAATGGTAAGTCCCAAACAAAATTCTGACGATTTTAATTATATAGACCTGCAGTGCAGGTCTATTAAATGTTACTATCCTCATCATCAACGACATGGATTTTACTACAAAATTATGCGTCCAGATCTATATAAATTATTCTAGCCCATTAAATGTATAATTTTTAATTTCGTATAGATCTATGTCAAGATTCTGGATTCTA
>JAOWAY010114415.1:0-17350 GCA_028565895.1 Goniobranchus geometricus
ATTATTATTATTATTATTATTATTATTATTATTATTATTATTATTATTATTATTATTATTATTATTATTATTATTCTCTTACACATGATGACCTTAATACCATTCATGAAAAAGGGGAAAAAAGTAAAGTGAAAAACAAGGGAGAAAAAGGAGGAGAAAGAAGTAGGATGCAGTAACATGGATTTCGTCTACATATCATCTGTGGCTCCAAATGTATCCAATAGGACATTCAGGCCTGAAAGTATCTGGCTCAAGGGGAACAAAAGTGGTCAGTCTGTTCAATATTGACTGTTTTTCACAGTACCTATCAGATCTCTCTTTTGTATTGCTTGCTCAACACTGCGTGATTTGTGTACTCTGCATAAGTCACAGCAGCTCTCCACCTTGACCAATTGAGGGAGTTCATCTCCCAGTCAGATGTGTTGATTGCATATGCTTTCAAATGACATTTCAACACATACTTGAATCTCCTTTTTCAGTACAATTCTTGGTACAATCATCTAATTCACATGTTCTGTAAGTTTCCTTTCAGCAATTTGTCTCTGCCATTTTATTTATTCATGTTTTCTCTGACAGCACTTGTGACTGGCTGATACGATCTTCCGAAATTGGTGTGCGTTTTGATGCTCGCAGATTTCTCCTTCCTGCAGATTATGACTGCACTAACGACAGCTTAGAAATATTTGATGGTAAAATAAGTGCTGTTGACTCATACTCATTTAAAAAGGATGAAAATGGGCACAAATCCACTGAAAACATTTTCATTTTGTAAAGATAAGATATCCCATTTTTTTAAAAGATATGAATGGACTGAATAAATGGTGTAATATTAGCCCAATTGTAACAATTGATTTCTAATTCCACACTTTGTATGTGTGTAAAGGTCACAAACAAAGAGCCTTATGCTCAGTGAGCTAAGTTTTATTTCTGAACATCCATTTCCATTATCTGTAAAGTAGGCAATGGATACTTTTGATAAGCTGTGCAACAATTGGCAACTCAGTTGCATGTGTTGAGGAGAAATGTTTCTGATTTAGATTATAACTTTGGTCCTTCCTTCATGAGAAAGGCCTCGTAAGGCCTACTTCATAGCATATTGTTTGCAGTCCTCTTTTTTAGCAGATGAAACTTTGCTGAACAGAGGCAGGACAGACACAGGCTGATTGGTTGAAATTGATTCCAGAGAATCTACAGTATCTTACCTTCTTTTGGCTTATCCCAATCTGGCATTATGCCTATTGCAAAGCTCAGTCAAATGTAATCAGTATATAGGAAGAAGGAGAAGAAGAAAACTAAACTGGGATCAAACCTGAGCATTTAGCATTGTGAGTATCATTCTCTCAGACCGCAATGCTTTCTAAAAACCAAAGTATCCAAAGGATTCTTATTTTGTATTTATTTTTAAGAGAAACTTTGAAAAAGGAAATGGCACTGTTAGTGAGGACAGTTTTGGGTTTTTTCTCTTACGCTGTCATGCCTTTTATAAGGCAAACTACTCGTAACCCTTCTCCCACTCTCCCATTATGTCGTCACATTCTACTCTAATGTAACTAACTCTAGCCCTATCTACCATGTATTTATTGTTAGTGTTAGACGGAATGTTAAGCTCAGGATGTCATTATTATCATCCTCTTGAAACACTTACTTGTGTTCAGAAAGATATTATGCTAAGGATTCAAACAGAAACAAAGCTTTTAGTTCATTTCTCTAAATGTGCCCACTGATGCTTATGTCATGGTTTGGATGTGAAAAACTTCTAAAGAAATTGTGATTGTGTCTTAGAGGAACAGAAAATTAAGAAATAAGCATTAATTTGTCATACCTTTTTTTTTTTTAGTTCATTGAGGTACAATTACTACCAATCTGCTCTTAAAACTAGAAGATTGTCATTAAAATAATTACATAAGAGTTCATGATTTTACTTCTTAAATTAGACAAAACTGCAATTTTTTCTTTCCTTTGATTCTCTTTTCAAGGACCAAATGCATCGTTCCCAATACTTGCCAGTATATGTGGCCTAAGGCACGATGATTGGTTCTATACAAGTGGAAATGTTGCCTACGTTCTCTTTCAATCTATAGGAGTCAGAAGCTTTTTTGAGTTAATCTACCAGAGTGTAGATGCAGATTTTGAAGGTATGCAAGATGAATGTGAATTTTTTTTCTAAGATTTACGATGACATTCGCGTTGAAAAAGATTTCATATACTGGCTTAAGCATTTGTGAAATAAACAAGCCTACAAACGTTGCCTCTAGACTATATATGATTCTTCGTCCACCACTCTAGATCCTCTTTTTCCTCAAATTCATACCCCTTTCTAATAATTTTATATTAACTTTCTCCTCTAAGTAACTTACCTTAGTGTATGTAAATTATTTGTGATTAGCTTTTATTCTTTTGAGATAAACTTTTGTTTTATCTGTTTGCCTGTCAAAATTTATGGACATGATATATCAAGGCAACTTGGTTTATACTGGTCTATTTTAATTTTTGTAGCTTAAGTAACAGGGTTTGTTTGTTTTTTGTCTTTTTTGTGTCTTTTCTTTTTGTATTTAACCGTCAGTTACTTATTATTCTTTGTTAAGACGCAAAATTTACACTTATCAAATCAAACGAAAGTCCAATTTATTCATTCTCGTCACTTTTGACCCATTTCAGACATATATTTTTGACCATTGGTTTGATGAGAAAAATTGTCCACAAAAGTTCAAGTTAAAATGGCACATTGATGTTAATCAAATCCATCCAAAAGAAATCCATGGGATGATGTTAAACAAATCAAATAAAGTTAAAATGGCTGAGAAAAGAAAAAGCAGTCATTTAAATGATGGAGTATTCATTGAAAAAAAAACAACCTCCCTAGCCCATTGCCATCATTAAATTACATTTAGAGTGGGTTTTTTTTAGTGGAAAGTGATAGAATTGTGGCTCATTTCAAGCTTAATCAAAATGAGTCATTTTTCAAGGGTTTTTACCTCTCAAACATACAGTGACAGATATTCATAGTCTTAAACTTGATTGGGATAAAGAAAAAAAAAAAGAAACAACCAAACAGGTTGAGGGTCTGAATTTGATTCATCCTGAAAACTTTGTGTAACTTTTTTTGTAAATCTGATAACTACTGGGCAGGGAGCAGTACTTTTCTTGTGTGCTTTCTGTGAATATTTTTAGCTTTTGTCTTTTCCAGTCAAACAGTATCAATCAACACAGCCCTCACAGCAATGCTGTGGGCCTCAAAATCCTCTCCCAACCACCTTATTCATCTGATTTTTATTACTCAGACCTTCCTTTATCCATTTTCAAAGAAATTATTTCAAAGAAAACTTTGCACTGCCACATATACCTGATAAGTGCAGATGAAAACTAGATTGTATTTAAGAGATTTTTAAAAAGGAGAAAAAGCAGAAATGTGAAATTTTGCAAGATGACTTTGTAGAGATAAGAATTTATCTGAAAATTGTGAGCACAAACTGTAGCTATCTTTCTTGACTTTTTCTTAAGAAGGATTAAGACTTTTTTAAACATCCCTTATGGAGTGTAAAGTAGTGTGGAAATTAATTAACTTCTATTCAATTTATTCATGAAATACATCATCTCCATCCACGCCTTTACATGGTAGTAATTTCTCATTGACTGTTGTTTCATTCCCCCCCCCCCCCCAACCCGCCACACCATCCCTGTTTTTGTCAATGTATTAGCTTGTAGAGAAAATGTTATAGAACTGAATGCCACATCTTCTCCCCAAACCTTGGTGTCACCACATTATCCATTGAATTATCCAACGTGAGTACTTTCTGAAAAAATTTTGTTTTAGATGGGAGTAAACATTCTGGGAATCAGCATAGTCAGGAAGAAGGAGCAGGGTGGTTTGACTCATAAAGATACAGAGTAATTTATTGTGGTGGAGATGGGCCTTTGTATAACTCTTCAATCTGTAGGATGTAAAAATTTATACTTGCTAATGAATGTATGTTTAGTACATAACTTCTAATTTTCAGCATTCTAGTTCTCAAACAAGATAAGGCAAGGTTTTTCATTTCATGACAATTTAAGTGAAATTGCTTTCCATTTGTTCTTTTTGCCTATTATTGCAGTTTTTCAAAATGTCGATGGCAGATTAGGTCCTCAGGAAGCTATTTGTTAATTCAAATTGAGGATATTGAAATTGAGGACTCAGTCGCCTGTGAATATGACAGCTTGACAATCTATGATGGTAAATTTAAGAAATTTTAAAAAATGTGGGTTACACTTTAAACAGCAAAAATATGATAACTTCCTGTTATGCTCTATGTAATATTGAAAAAAATCCACTTTATTGCTGGTGTGACTGATTTTTAATGGAAACAGGGCATAAAACAAATACCATTTTGAACTATGTGACCTCTCCAACCTTTGGTCTTGCAGTCCAATTAGCAGGTCACATCACCTTATAAATAATGAAACTGTAATTATTATTTTGATCAATACTTAATTGTCTTGCTGCAGTAGATGGAATTCACATTAGTTGGTATATTTTTCAATGATTGGGTCTTTAAGTATAGGCAGTGTTACATGGCTGCACTTCATATTGTCTTAGCATGTAAGAAAAATATGTTCTAATTTTATTATGTCATGCATTTTTGCTCTGCATTGTGTGTGATGAGAATTTGCAATTTGCTTACTATCTCATTTCATTAAACCAGGCCCAGATGAAAATGCAACATCACTCTCACAGTTCTGTGGTTATACAGTTCCATATGTAAGCACTTTCTGGACATCCTCAAATTTTGCTTTTATAACCTTTTTCACTTCATGGACATTTGAATACAGAGGATTTAGATTGACCTATCAGAGCACAGAGGAGAATGCTGCTGGTAATACTCCTGCCTGATTTGTTCCCATAAAAATATTTTTGTAATTGTTTCTTCTTAACCCTTACCGGTTACCGGACCATTTATTTTAAGAAGAGAATTTCAAAGATTACCATACATTTTACCAGATGTCACATAAAGACCAGGATAGGTAACAATGTAAAAAGATCATTACATAACCGAGTTTAATAATCTATTTAATTAATTTCTTCTAATATTTATGTAAGGTTCACTAGTTTTGATAAATTAATTGAATTTTCATGATCCAGTACAATTCTATTAGAAAAAAACAATATTTATTCAGAAAAAACTGACAATAAAATTAGTTTTGCATCACAGGTTCATTAAAAATCATGAGACATTCGGGAAAAAAATATTTAAATTACTTCAATAGATATTTTAATATGTAAAGTATTTACTAGTTTTTATGATTTATTGAATACTCTTGATTCTATTCAGTTCTAATAAAAAGAAAAATATTAATAAGTAAAATGGTAATAATAGTTGTATATGACAGGATCATAATGAATTACAATACATTTGAATTTTTAATAGTAAATTGCAAATAGTCAAGTAGTAGATCAAAATAAGTATAAAAAAATTAAGTAGTCCTTCTCAGCCAAATGGGCTCATTGGACTGGAGCTTATCCCAGTTTCTATAGCATGAAGCAGACGGTGACAGACTTTATCCGCCACTCTCTGAATAGGATACTAGACTATTGCAGAGTACTTCTCCACCCAAAGCTGTCACCATTTTTAACCGGGTTGAATAAGGCAACAGGGGTAAATTTTCTTGTGTAAGACAAAAAACGTATGTGTCCATACCAAGGATTGAAATTGCTGCTTTCCAGTCACCTCTGAGCTATGGCGCCACGTAGATCAAAATCGGTACATGAACAATATCAAGACAATCAATTTATCTGACTTGCCTGTAAGATTTATGATTGAAGAACCTGAAATTTCAAAATGTATGAAAGCAAAATGATTATGTAAATTTATCATAAAAGTTTTAATAATATTGAAAAAAAATTCTGATGATTCTTTGCAAAAGAAAATTAAATTCTAGGAGAGCTCTAAGGTAAGGATTAAAATCTGCATATTTTACAGATTTATCAATTTTCCTGATGAAAATTAGTTTTCTTAAGGTTATGTGTGCCAAAACTTGTTTTGATGTCCAGTCATATGTTGTGCTTCTGAGAGATAAAAACAAAATGTGACTTTTTAAACTAATAAGTTTTTCTCAAAATGATAAATTTTACTGTGAATCTATAATTTATTTTATTAGAAACAAGTGATTTAGGGGTAATGATTGTATTTTCTTTAAAAACGAAAAGAAAAGAAAAGGAAAGACTGTTTAAACAATGAAATGCCAACCGCTTATTTAAAATCTTTTTAAAAGGTTTTTTTTTTAAAAAAGTCTTTTGAATTTCGTCAGCATGCAGAGGGGATGGTGTCCATGTGCAAGCGACAAATGAAAGTCTGACACTAACTTCTCCTGGTTACCCTGACTTTTATGCCAAGTAAGTTCTGATAACTTTATGAATCATTTATTTAGTTCTATTTTAATTTCTTAATCAACATTAGCATATCATCTGTACTTCATGCAAGACATAAGAAAATCTTTTTCTTTGCCAAAGTATATGTGACGTCTTATGGCATGAATGTATATGTGTTTTGTAGCTCTCTAGACTTATGATTGTTAGTGTGTCCTAGCCCTTTGTGTTTTTGAACTGTGTGATGTTTGAGGTTAGCTTTTTTTTTTAGAATTGGGAAGCAAAGCATGCAAGGGATTTCTCCGATCGACTAGTATATTCTAGAAGTATTGCATCATTAGTTTAGCCCTTGTATTTTGTTGAATGAGTGAGATGTTTTTACAGTGTTCCAATTCTAGAGAATTCTTTGAAAGTACTAAAAATGTGTGGTGCGAAAGCAAATAATTATTCAAGCATCGTCTCTTTCTTTTATCGCCAAATTCAGCGCCTTGATATAGATTTTTCTGTGCACTGATACCTTCCACCCATTCCTTCAGAGTGTGTTGAATACAATAATTAAGAGATTTTGAATGGCTCTCTGGAGAGAAGACTGGAGTTTTAGAGTTTTCCCTTTTTCTAGATGATAGATACCTGCATTAGTAAACTTCAAAGCCTAAAACATGATGGATTGACAGGGATTGATGGAATAGTTACTGTATTGGAATGGGTGAGGAGAAAAAGTGGACCTTATAAACAAATTTTTCAACTTCCAATCCAAATCCAATTCACTCACAGCTCTATACAGGGTCCATCTAAGAGCTGCTTAGGGGATGACTAGATATGACCAGAGTAAATGCATTAAAGATGTGGTTCTATAACAGAATATTCAGGGTGAAATGAATGGAAAGAACAAATTAAACTGTCATGAAAGAACTTGGCGTACAAATGGGAGTATTCAAAGAAATAAGCAAATGAACATTTATGTTATGTTCAACATGCAAAAAGACAGCATGGAAAGAGAGAGGCAAAGAAAAATCAGGGACGACCCTAAGTTTCCTATTATTTAAACTTCAATAATAATAATAATGATAATATTAATAATAGAAATAATAATATGATGATGATGATAATAATGGTAATAATAATAATGAAAAATTTAAAAGCGCATCTTCTCATAAGTATGTTAACCTATGCAGGAGACAATTGAAGTGACCAGGGATAAAGATGAATTGTGACAGATAAGTTAACAGTGCAGTGCAGCTGACAGACAACTAACAACAACAACAATAACAACAACAAAAAGAGCTTGCATGTTCTTGATGCCTGTCCAATATTTATTAACTATGTGATTGAAATTTACTTTTGACTTCAGCATCAAACATTTTGTAAACTGTCATTGAATGGAATATGCTCATTTATAGAATAGTTGCCTATGTTTCAAAGAACATAACAGTCACAGTGTAAAAGTCTGTATTTGATGCACTTGAATTGTTTTCAATTTGAGTTCTGTGATTGCTTCAAATAGTCCTGTAAATTTTTGCTGTTGATTTTAGTTCAGAATACATATCTATTTTTACTCTTCAGCTTCACAGATTGCTCTTGGGTAATAGAATCCACATCAGACATTGTACATATTGTTATTGAGGATCTAAGAATTCAACCTGGTTTTCGGGATGATTGTTTCCAGGATGCTTTGGAAATTTTTGATGGTATGTTACAAAGTCCTAACTTTATCCAAAAATGCTACAATAGAACATAAATCAGTTCGTAGAAATGTATAAGTTCATTCATACTCAATACCCCATTTTATATGGCATAAAATGCAAAGTGCAGGAAGGGATTGAATAACAAAAAAGGAGGATTTAATCTTATGCAATAAGGAAGATTAGATAGGTAAATGACAGAGCTGTTCAAGTAAGTGTATTTTCTTTAACTATCAATGTAATAACAGTTAGGGGACTTGCAAACCACAGCAGACTGGAAATTCATTCTGAATATATGTTATGGAGAAAGGGGATTTACATTCAATTTTTATTCGCTATTCACTTGTGTGTTTATTTGCCATCATATTATTGATATGTACATAGTTTATTTTGATTGAAGAAATAGAAAGCAATCACATAAAATTTATATTAATAGCATGGCTCAATTCAATGAAGAGACATCCAACAGAGATTGAATAGAAGAAGTACAGTGAAGATTGATATATCATCACACTCATTCGATAAATGCTTAACTGCTTTTTTGGCATTTTTTGGTTTAAACAATTTTCAAATACTAGACATAAATTCCTTTATTTTGCTTAGGGGCGTTGCCCCACCCCCATCCCTCAAAAAACAAAACAAAAACAAAAAAAAAAGAAAGAAAAAAGTACAAAAAAATCCAACAACAACACAAAATAGAAACAAAAATAACTACAATCCCTCATTTAAATGTTATAGGCGATAGTTTGACATAATTTTAATTTAAAGATGCAAAAATATATTGTTCAAAATACATTTTCCAACCACAAAACATCTTCTTCATCAAAAGTTTAGTCAGACAAGCCCTCATCATGATTTGTAAGAAGTCAGATTGATATCGGTTAGCTGGTGGTCCACCTCCACACTTCTTGCTGGAATCCACATGTTGATGAAGGCTTACATTGTGCGCACGTCACCAAACTCTGGCCCAAGCTTGGTCTGAGTCCTCCCAGATTCTGGTGTGATGCTAGGACGCATAGAAAAATACAGCTGCCAGAACACACTCATTGTGTGGGGGGGCATAGTTATCTGATGCAACCATAGCATTGTGAGGAGAGAGAAATGGGCTTCAGGACTGGTAGCTTTGATCTCAATCAATTATAATCTCGGTCAATTTTAGTGCATCTCTTTCCCTAATTTTTCTTACAAACCCTTTTTATTCCTATGACATCCCATTGTGGTATATTAGTTATTAAAAAAAGTGTAATTCAGCGTCCATTAGAATGATATTGAAAAAAATTATAAGTATTAATTACGTCTTTTTTAAAGTACAGTAATTGGTACAAATTAATATGACACCTTGAAAGCAACAGGAGCTTTCAAACAATTTTTTTTTTTATCACATTTATGGTCTGAACTTTGCATTGCAATTGAACAAATTGATGGGTCTACAATTATGCCATAGTTTATTACAACTTAAATGCTACAACATGTAAATATATTTTGTCATGTGTGTTTTATCTAGGCTTGGACCCCATTTTGGTAAATTCATCTGGACAGTAACTCTGTATCGCTTCATTATGAATTATCTTGATGAGCTCTTAAGGGCTTTCAGTCAGTTGTCTCAAGATGAAAATGCTGACTCAACAAGCCAAAAAAAAAAAAAAAAGAAAGAAAAAGGTGCAACCTTCAAATTTTGTGGTTTAGAAAGTGTGACTGGTTAACAGTGAGCCTTGAAAATACAATCACTTTTTTTTAAAAATATTTTATTGCCCGCTCTTATGCAAACCACACCAAAAGCGTCTGCTGAACCACAACGTTGTTTGTGCCCATTGAAGCGAATCAAAACATACCTCAGAAATTCAGTGAGACATGAAAGACTCAATTCCCTTCGGTACCTCTTTCTTGATGACTTAAAACATTTTCTTAATTTCAATGACACAGTAAGAAATAAGTTTGCTTTCTGTACAAATACTGTAGTAATTTATGATCATGTGGATCATTTCTTTACTATATTTACAATTAATATCTACAAAAGTGTTACATTAATACATGTATTTATTACCCTTCTGAAGATGTTCATGTAAATCAGCCCCTCTCCTTTTTTAAATGACCCACCGCCCCTCATTTTGCTATGACTTTTAGTGGATTTGGTTATAAAATAAATTACTTATCAGAAATAATCAAATATGCCTAATGAAAAACATGAGTGAAAAAGTGAAGAAAAAAAAAAGAAGAAGCAAGTGGTGTTTCTTGCATTACTCGAAATAGGTGAAAATTGATGACACATTTATTGAATGAGAGTGACACTATTGTCTTGTTGAATCAAGAACAGGCTAGATAGGTAAGTAGTATTTGTCATTTGAAGTTGAAAATATTCCAAACTAAACAAATTGCATGAGTCAAGTTAAATTAAGGAACAGCCAAGATTGAATGAATTGTATGCGTCAGATTGAATGAGGATCAATGAAGATTTAATAATTGTATGTGTCGGGTTAAATCAAGGAACAATCAAGACTGAATAAATCATGTGTGTCAAGAAAAACATTGAATAAGCAATATTGGATTAATTGTATATGTTAGGTTAAATATGTGTCAGCTAAGCCAAGATTGAATAGGTTGTGTATTTCAGGATAATTTAGGAGCATCCAAGTGTATTTGTCACTTTAAATAAAGAATAGTCAAGATTGAATACTTTATACTTGTAAGGGTTAAATAAAGAATATCCAAGAATGACTTCTTTGTAATGTCAGATAAGATAAAGAAGAGCCTAGATTGGTTTTATTGTGTGTATCAGATCATTATTACAGTAGTGATTGGCTACGTGTCCGCCGGCTATCTAGCTGTTTTGCCTACGTGGCAGGTTTTGGTACAAAACATAATTTTTTTCTTTAAAAAACAGACCTCTAAGTGGCCAGTTCAAAATCAGGAATTTCACTTAAGTGTCCATTTTGCCCAGCGAAAACTTCATCATTCTCAACGATACTATTATTAATTTGTTAAAATGCACTTATACAGTTGAATGAATGGGACATTGCATTATCTGCTACAAGGGCCTGATGTGCCCAGTACATATTACGGGTAAGCCCAACATTTGTTGCAATGTCTACCACCACAATGGAGGCTGCAGTCATTTTACTTTGTTTCCATTGGCTGAAACATTGTTGAACATGGCAGGCCAATGTAATTTCGGACCACAGTATGCGAGGATCTTACTCCAAAAAATATATAATTTTTCCTTGAAATAAAGACAACCGTTCTGTCATTTGATGACCTGAAGGCTTGTGCTGGAACATATGGAACTAAAAGATCCATCAGATACTTTGATTTGTTTGTATGTAAACAATTGAAACAAAGAGGAGGATAACATGATTAAAAGATTTGTGACAGTTGACTCAGGATTAGTTTAAATTAATTTAATGGGCAACTGTAGTTAATTCAGATGTTCAACCTTCATCACCAGAAATACCGGAAATAAAGAACACAGAAAGCATTTGGAGGAATGACCACATGAACATTGACAATATGGGCAGCTCTGCATAAAGGAAGGAAAATTCACCATCTAATATTACTTTTCAGAGGAAAGCAATTCCTAACTCTACTTGGTATGAAAAAGCAAAAGCCACAATTTTTAAAAATAACACCCTTATAGCCCTATGTGACTTTCCAAGCAAAAATGGCTGACAACATAAAGAAAAAAGAGAAGAGAAACTGTTGACTTACCCGATTAATCAGACTCTGATTGTTGATATAATCAGGATAAACATTGGCAATAGCACGCATGGCATTGTTGGTTGGAGCGAAAACCGTCACACCGCTTGCTGCGGCCAGTGCATTCTGAATATCTCTACGTCCAGAAGTTATGAGACGTTCAAAATTGCTAGAGATTGACAAAAGTTCATAAAATAACTTTACAGTAAACATTTTGGGTGTAAGGAATTGTACAAAGTACATTAGAAATAAGAACCTTACCTAAAAAGTTAGTTGAAATTTTTGCGAAAATTATTAGGTTTTGTTAACCCCTCTGATAGTCTGCCACATCCATATTTGATAAGAAAAAAAATGATGAAGTACCATTTTTTAGGCATAAAGAGGATTTCAATTCTTCATAATCAGACCAAATTTCAATGCTTCTAGGAGCATTAGTAAAGAAACTAAATTAAAATTTGTACGGTAAAATATTTTTTCATTTGCTCCATGGCAAATAGGGTAAAATCAGGGGCAGCCAAGTATCTAAATATGGAATTCTGCCAAAATTCCCTAAAAAGGCTAAATTAAAATAAAATGGAACATTCTCAATAGTAGCAGAAATGCACAAAAGTCTCAGCCTTTTATATCACCAGTTATTTTTTTCTTTTTCTTTTCGGGCTTATGGGATTCCAACAGCAGTTCACCATATTAAGTTCATTATCTGCCTCTTGGGAGTGGATGCAAATACTGCCCTTTGATATAAAATGGTGTTGCTGCTTAAGAATTTTTGGCTAGAGTTTAAGCTAGATGCCCTTCTTGACATGACCAACAGATGGGTCAAAAAAATCTAAGGATGGAGTGGAAGGAGTTGATTTTGCTTGAGCAATAGCTTTAGCCTACTCTTCTACAATTCCTATACTGCACACACAACTTGCCTATGGCGGCCCTTTATTGCTTGTCTCCAGTAGCACGAAGCATTCACTTAATTAACATCAACCTACCAAAGGTTTAGACCAAAGAAATAATCTGAATGCAAATTTCTCTAAAGATGGGACAACTCTGGATGGAATCTGGACCTTAAACTCAGTTGCAAGTTTAAAATTCATAGACTGTAGCATTCACTCAAGTTTACAAAAGATTTGGATGTATTTTCCACTTTTTGTAAAATTCTCAGAAAACGTAATAGCTGATGTCAGTGCTGATGGCTACAGGGGCTTAGTCTGGAGTAGGTCTACTTATGCTTGAGGCAGCTAATTTGCCACTTGACTTCCATCTAATTGATTATTCTAAGTCTTAGGCACTCAAAGTTAAAAATAGTCCAATGATGGCATATAATAAATATGGCTTACAAACCAGAGTTCTACTGAAAAGGAATGAAAGCATATCCAACTCAAGAGCATGCATGAAACAAATTGTTTCAGTAACTTTTATAAGACCAGTGTCAAAAACCAGTAAAAGGTAAAATTTTGAAACCATAAAATTCAATATTAAGATAACTTACTTTGTATCCTGATCAACGCTTATTTCCTCCAATGCTGTTCTGTAGACAAAGCCGAGAACTCTGTCAACTTGATGAATAACACCATTCTTGACAGTGACATTTGCTGGGAAGACACGGGCGGTAACAGTATCTCCTCCACGAAGACTTCCAGTCACGTAAACTATAAAGAATTGTCCAGGAAAAAATACACTGATTCCACATACAATAAACTCTCTAAAGATAAAATCTGGTTTAGGACAAACCCAGTCATCAAATTTCCTTTTTCCTCCTCTATATGACTGCTATTCCAAGACTAGTTAAAATGAACAAAAATCAATCTCCATCTGCTCAAAAAACATTTTTTGAATCATCCTTTTAACCCACTCAAACTAGAATCGGATAAGTTCTGATAAATGACCATTGAAACCATTCCTACAGCCATAAAATATAAATAAAATCTATGCGTTAAGGAACAATCCGCAAAAAATTGGATCTCTCAGCACAGACTCAGCTGACATACGTTCAAACACCAGAGGGTTAATTACAATTCTCCCTATGCACACTTTATTTTGACCTTTCTGCTCCACAAGCTCACCTGCTTCCTTGTCAAAATGTTTCCTGAAGATAATGCGTCCCGATTGCATCTGTGTAGGAAAGCCTTCATTGTGATTGACAAGCGACGTGTAAATAACTGTCCTCGGAATAATATGCAACGCTAAAATCTGAGGAAATAAGAAGAGACATGAAAATGAAATATTCCAAATGCTCATTAGAAAAGGAAAGGTTAAAACGTCATCTACAAGCATCACATTGAAGCCCAATTGACAAATTGACGACAAGACTGTCAGGGGGAAGGCTATTGGGGACGTAAGAGACCTTATAGAGCATGGTCTTGTCTACACGTCAGATTCCGCTGCGGATCAATTTTGTTAAAGCATGTGCTTATGTCCAAATGACGGTGGTCTTGTCACACTACTCAAGCGTCTTCTCCGCATGTTGCTTTGCTGCCCAGGATATAAAGCTGGCCATAACTCGCACCATTAAAGCTGATGCTCACTGCTTCAACCGTTAAAATGTTTATAGCAAAAGTGTCTCATAGCTTCTAAGTGTTGTGGGCCAAACACTTTATTGGCCCATTTTGAATGTTTTTAACACCTACGGCCTGTTCCCATAGAATGCTATTGTATAAAGACAACGAGTCCAAAACTTCCCATATTTATCTTAAACAACCCTACCAAAATAAAAAACTAGCATTTTGAGCATAAGATGTATATACCTGAATCCATGCCAGAACGTCGATGACATGTTTTCTCTTTATGGGTATTTAGGATACTGTAGACTGATGATACGCCCTCTCCACTGTAGGTCCTAGGCCTTGCCAGTCTAGTTGTCGCTACCACTGACAGGATTTTTCCTGTCTGGTTGAACCCCTTTGGTTGGTTGAGATACACTTGGAGACTTCATGGACATGTGACAGTACTTCGATGGAAACCCTTGTTTTGTGGAAGTATAAATCTGTGCCTGTGTATTTCTCAGTATGGTGAAGTAATATGGTCTTCGTAGTACACATCACTTCAGCTTTAGAGGCTAAAGTTTAAGATTTCTATCACTTCAAGGTCAAGATTTCTATATCAAATGGTTGGCTCCTCCATGTACATGTATATAGGGGTATACATTCATTTGTTAACTCCTATTTATATAAGAATATAGATTCATTTGTTAACTCCTATTCATATAGGAATACAGATTCATTTGTAAGCTCCTATTTTTACAGATAATGAGTTTGGATTATTCTAATCTATTTTTGATAACCACTCTGATCATGACATTTGATCTCTGAGAGAAAGTACGAAGAATAAACCTTAGTTATTTTACCTTTAACTTTACCTCATGCTGCGTCCGTCCAATGTCGGATGTAGCCCTTCGCCAATGTTTTCCAATATTCTGTCTTATGCTTTTCTCATCCAGTATTCTCCTTCTGTCTTTACAATGTCATCTTTCCATCTTTTATGTGGTCTTCCTCTTACTCTTTTTGACCATGTCTCGCAGCCATATGTTAATGTTGGGCGAATGCATTGATCGAATAATCTTCTTTTTAGTGTTCTTGGCAGAGAATATGGACTGAATTGGATGATTACATTGACATTTGTCAAATAATGGGTGGGGCACACATTCATTATTGAGTGTCTGTGATCCAACCAATGCCATCCAAATTTATATCATATGTCTCAACTGTGTTACAAAGTAATTAAAAATTTCTGATAAATTTCTAGTTGTCAATTTTTTTTTATTTCAGGAGTGTTTTAACATACACCCTCTATATTTATCACAATGCAAAACACAAAAAACATATTTTACTTTTTCAATGGGCTCTTTGTGTATAGGCATTTACAGACTTACCTCAAGCAATTTATTTTTGTTAGCTTTTAAGTCTGAAAGTTTTTGCGAGGGGATGTTCAAGACGGCTTCATCAGATGGAATAAAAAACGTGACTTGCGGGTCTTGTAAAGGCAACTGTATTTGTCTGTTGTAACTGAATTCACCTTCAAGTGATTCAGAATCTAGATACATCATCAATTCTGTGAAGAACTTGTACCTCAGCCTGTAAAATCCAAGCATATAAAGAACGTTTTAAGATTTATCCAAGTTAACACACATACAGAGATATGTGTGATGGTTTGGGAAAGGCATGGAATTGTCTGCAAACTTTTTATCAAGATATAGGCCGATAAAGATGATCTGGGCTTAAACTGATTTTGGGGTTATCATTGCTTTTGATATAAAAATCATTCATCACTGAAAATATAAAATTCAACCAAAATCTAGGTTTATTACAATTAATCAGTTTTTGAGGCTTGGTCGAATGCTAAACTTCAAGTTTGTTAGGAAGCCGGCGACTAAAAACTCGTCAAAACCATGTTCATTTTCTATTGTCATTTCGTTGTCAAGCATCAACATGAATACCGGTATGTGGCTTACCAAAGAAAGGTAACAACTTCGGTTTTCTTCTTAAATGCTTCAAATATTCCCTTGCTGCCATCAGCACAACTGCACAATGAATGAAGATCCATTTCCGCTAAATAAAATAATTCCCACTCCTGTCTTCCTTTTCGCTATAAATCTTCGCTTTTTGCAAACAACAAGCATTAACTTGAAAGCTTTACATTATCAAAATACATTGAGATCATTAAAAACATAAAAAGACCCAATTTTGTTTTGTTTGGGTAAACCAAGCGACAAATTCCTCAGTCAGTCATTCATTCATTGAATCTTTTGATATTGAAATGACTGCCCCTATGAAAGGTGAATTGATTGCCAGCCTATTGAATAAAAATCTTAGCTCAATTGACAAAAGCAGCCTAACTGATGTCATTGGCGACTATTTTGCAGCTAGTCAATTATCTAACACATAATAAAAAAATTTCAAAGTGCACACTTGTTCCCACTGAATAAGTTGACTTTAAGTTGTACAAATTATGTACTTAATAGTGTAGGCCTATAGGATAAACTATCTGAAAGGAAATTTTATATGCAACAAAAAAAGGTCTAAATTTATGTCGATACAGTGATTTACAAGGTGATACAGGTAATTTTTAGACCTTTTAACCACAAACACAAATGTCGCAAAAAAAAGCAATTCTTCCACATAAAAGCTTATTCATTACCTAAGAATGGTTTTGTATTTAGACAGGACAAATAAAGAATGAATATGATGTCGTGTTGTCAAGCTGTGGCTTAATACTTTAAAATCTAGACCCAAATCTACGTTAAAGATAAAAGATAAAGACTGCATTTATAAAGCACTTTCCACTTTCTGAGAACAGTCTCAAAGCATTTTACAATTCTTTGTCCCTTAGCGGGCATTCCCCCCTGGGGGGATATACAATAAAGTGAAGCACATTTAGAACAACAATAATCAATGCCCTAATTCTTTATGAAAATTCAATCAATACAATACATGCTACTGTTATTCTGCAGTGTGCCTCCTCTTTCAAATGAGGAAAGAACAACAGTTATAGGATATTTGGATGCTTTAAAAGTTACACGGGTAGCCCAATTATTCAATTTACTGTATACCTTGTGGATCTATCTACCAATTAAATCTAATGAATACATAAATAAATCAAATTATATACCCATTATTTTAAGAGCTGAAATAAACAAATGCCCTGCTTT
>JAOWAY010114416.1:0-10949 GCA_028565895.1 Goniobranchus geometricus
AAGGGGAGAGAGAGAGAAAGGGATGGTAGGGGGGGGATGGGGTTGAGAAGGCGATGTCAGTTCCTCGAGGCTACTCGGCCCGAGGCTTAGATCTAGGCCTAATATGGATTAAAGGCTCTCAAACCTAGAGGGTGGAGGAACAAAGACCGACATGGGCTGGTGATTTGAATTTGATTGGCTCTCATTTGTAAACCAATCAGCAAACACTTTATCGGCTAGCATCAACCATGCGTTCTTTTGAGTCTCAGTCTGTGTTAATCCTCCTTTGTGTTGCAGTCATCACATCGTTCTTTTGTTCATGGTTACTGAATTCCTTGGTTCTGGATTATTTAGATCTACCTCGACTTCCAATGCTTTTATTTATTAATTAGACTGCATTTTGTTGTGAATTGTGAATTATTGTTCAACAGGTTTGTTCAGTGTCATTAATACAGATTAGATAGATCTAGATCTAGTATTTTAGATGAGATCTGGATCTAGATCTAGATCTAGGTTTTAGAATTTTCACAATCGGTACCCATCACTCGATCTTTTAGATCGAAATGGCGGAAAATGATAAAAAGAGGAAACCGGGAACCCAAACATTCCGAGTGCATTATACAGAAAAATGGCCGTGTTTAAAACAATCTAAGATAGGACCAAATCATGCCTTTTGTACTGTCTGTTCAACGGACTTTAGTATTGGTCATTCGGGGATGTATGATTGCAGAATTCATGTGAACGGTGCCAAGCATAAGAAAATTGCGGACTCTGTTAAACAAAGATCAATTACCAGCTTATTCAAATCAGTGAGTTCAAGTAATGAACACATTCATAGCGATAGGGTTCTTAAAGCGGAGGTAAAGATGGCAACTTTCATCGCCAAGAACAATTTATCTTTAGCTGTTGCCGATGAGCTTCAAGCTCTTATGAAAGAGATTGATCCAGAATCAAAAACAATTAAAGACATCAATTGTGGTCGTTCAAAAACAACAGCGCTAATTAAAGAGATGTCAGAAATGACGAAGGAGACATTAGTCTCAAGGATGAAGTCGGGACCATTCAGTGTTAGCACAGACGGTTCCAATGATATGGATAAGATTAAACTATTCCCTCTTGTTGTCAGAACTGTTTCTGAAACAGGTGTTCACTCTGAATTGTTCAGTTTGGCTACTTCTGAAGGATCTTCAACGGGGGAGAAAATATTCAACCTCATTGACCAGGAATTCCGAAAATATGATATTCCTTGGGACCATTGCATAGCACTTGGCTGTGACAATGCCAGTGTAATGACTGGGAGAAATAAGGGTGTCATAGCCTTCTGTCGAGAGAAGCATTCAAACATTCTTCTGTCCGGTTGTGCTTTACATCTTGTGCACATAGCTGCTGAGAAAGGTTCTGAATGCCTGCCTGTTCAGTTTTCGGAATTGTTGACTGATATTTTCTATTACTTTAAGAAAAGTTCTGTGAGAGCCCACAAGCTATCAATATATCAAGACTTCTGTGACAAAGAGCATCTGAAAATCATCAGGCATGTTGAAACCAGATGGCTCAGTATAGGAAAGTGCCTTACTAGGTTGATTCATAACTGGCAGCCATTAACTGAATTTTTTAGTGCTGAAATCAAAGAGAAGGATCTCAGTTTCTATGCTAAACAAAAAGCTGAAAGCATTCTGAAATCTTTAAAGTCTCGTTCAACCAAGCTGTATTGCCTTTTCTTGGAGTACACATCTCAGGTCTTCACATCATTCCTGACTTTGAATCAGTCGGATGCTCCTCGTGTTTCTAGCATGGTTGCCCAATCTCAGAAGCTTGTGAGATCAGTTTTGATCAGATTCGTTAAGCCCTCTGCTTTCAGTGGCAATAAATTTGTCACTGATGTGCAGTACAAAGTGGCCTACAACATCAAAGAGAACAAGGACCTAGTAATTGGGCAGGCTTGCATTTCATACATCAAAGACAGAGCCCACAATGGTCTGTCTAAATCAAAACTAGAGGAATTTTATGCCAACGTGAAATCATACTTCAGTGCAGTATGTGACTATCTAATGAAGAAGCTGCCGATGAGTGACCCAACTCTTACCAAACTTACAATCTTGGATCCAGCTCATGTCCAGAAAGAATCTCCTGACACAGTGAGATATTTTTGTGATATGTTCCCAGCCCTCATTCCTCCAGGATGTACTGTTGATAATCTAATTGAAGAGTATACTGAACTGCAAATTCTAGACCTGAGTCACATAGCTTCTTATAACAGGTTGGATGATTTCTGGATTAAAATTCAAGGTCATGAGGATGGAACTTGCTCGAAACCATACACCAACATAGCCCAGTTCATGCTAGGCTTACTGACAATTCCTCACAGCAGTGCTCACTGTGAGAGAATTTTCTCATGTGTGAGGAAAATAAAAACGGATCAGAGGAATAGAATGAAGGAAGATACCCTGGATTCACTTCTAGTCATTAAGACTAGAAAACATGATCCTGAACTATGCCCTTCAAGTGTGAAAAGGCTAAAAAGTGCATACACCAAGGCACTTTCACAAAGCCAAAATTAATGCTTCATGACACCCTGTAACCTGTACATAGTGTAAATAGGAATTGTTTTCATGGATTTGAACTTAATGCTTAAAAAAAAACAACAACACTTAACAAACTGCTTTTGTCACTTGCATGGACTGCATGTTGTATATTATGGAGATCTTGGGCTGCTTTTACACGTTAACAAGTAAGTAGTTCTATATCATTGTGTTTACATTACACCGGTATAATGTTACAAATTTTCCTCATTTGTTACAGAAAAAAATGCTACTTGTTACAGATTTTTAATTTTTGAAGTAGGCAAGTCTGCATTTCCTATCCAGGCCCACTTTCTTTAGGCAATCTCTTGGCAGATTGGTTTTTGTTTTGGTCCTCCCTTCTGAGTTTGGTGGGCTACCTTTCCTAAAAAGACACTTTTGAGGACAAAGTGCTGGCCTTCTTTTACATTATAAATGCTTTTAATTTTGTATTGTCAGCCTTTGTGAACAAAAATGGATGTCAAGCAAAAATGTGATGAAACAATAAGTATATAAGTTAATTCAAGAGACTGTATTAAAAGTGAAACCAAAACTTTGAGCTCATTGAAAGCATATCAAATACTAATATGTCTGCCAAATGTAATGGTCTTGGGTGCTGTCTGGATAGTATGTCTGCCAAATGTAATGGCCTTGGGTGCTGTCTGGATAGTATGTCTGCCAAATGTAATGGTCTTGGAAGCTGTCTGGAAAAAAAATGCCTTTTGCATTCCAAGTTGGCTGAGATCAGGTTTAGTATTTTTAAATTTAGCCATTGACATTGTTTCCTTTCACAGGTGAATCGAAGAGTGGGCACCCTTCAATGAGTGTATTTTATTTTACATCAAGGAAATTTTCACATAGAGTTTATGTCACCAATTTTTCAAGGCTAACTCTCAACACTTTCTCTGTCATTTTTGTCCATATCAGAAATAGCTTTTTTTATTTACCTGTTGAGCAAGGGTTAATGAGAAGCTTTTTCTTAAACAAAAAAAAATATATATTGGCCCTTCCCTCATTTAAAGGGAAAAAAATATGTCTAATAAGAATTATGGTAGTGTCAGAATTGAGTCAATATATTTATTTCCCCAGCTGGATCTGCCATGATATGGTTGGAGACATTTTACCTATATCGTAACGTGACCAAAATCCGATACGAACAACTACGCCGCACCCGAGATCCACATGAAAAGGATGTAAACCTAACTGTAAGTTTGACTCTTACTTTGTTTTGTTTCTCAATGTACATGACAAATTAGCTTTTGCTTTTCTTTCCTCAGTATACCTGGTCTCAAAAGTGATTATGATGGGTTGGAACATCAAACTTTATACAATAGTTCTTTGGTTATACATTGTAAGTTGAGAGTTGTGAGCCCCTTGGGTCTTGTGGACAAGGAAGTCACTCGCCAAGCCAAAAACCCAGAGTAAAGGTTTGGGCCATAATAGCATGATGAAGAAGATTTTTATGTTCTCTGCTCCTGAAGTGATAAGTGTAGAATGTATTTATATCTACATAGTGCTCATTACACAGTGTAACCATGTTCACAGTACTTAACAATGCTTTTTCACTCCCCTGACCAATAGCAATACAGATCAAGACTTGCTGCCAGTCAGGCACAAATACACTTTTTTTTTCCTTGACAAAGACAGCACTATCTTAATGGTCAGGTACTCATTCACTCCTGATTCGAGTAAGGTGAGCAAAATAAAGTGCCATACCTAAAGACACAATTCCAATGACTTGTGATTATCAGTCTGACTGCACGAACAAGACTAAACCAATATGATCAGGCGCTATTTGTACTACATGCTTAATACCCCTTGCCTCTCAACTCATGCTCAGTTATGATCACCATCCAGCCACCGACACCCACACTCCAACTGTAAAGAGGATAAGACTGCCTTATCCCATCAAAGATGGAAAGTTACCGCACAAGTCAGTTTGGCATGTGAAAGGATCTTAATTGAGCAACTCAATCAGCTGTCAGGATCGTTTGATTGATCCAAAAACCTAGCTCATTTCCGATTAATGATTCATTCATTTTATGTTTGAAGTAAGATTTAATGGTTGAGTCTAGTTGCTCTCACAGCCAGCACAGTTTCTTCTTTAAAAAAAAAAAATCCATGTAAATGAGTCACATAGTTCATTGTCTTTCATTTCCCTCTTACCCCATCCTTTCTACCTCTGCCCCAAGTCTGACGCACACAGCGTCGCTGTCTTGTATCATGGTGTCAGCAATTCAGAAGGAGAGGGAAGGGTAGCCGCGATGAAGCAGTTGTGAAGACCATTTTCCCTGACCTTGTAGTAATTGTATTTCACAGCAGATTTTTCTTCACCTTCAGCGATTGGTCGAGCTTTTGGTTGAATGGTCACTGACTAACTTGTCAGCTTGAACTTGGGGTTAGTTTGGGTTGGTGTATGCCTCAAATCGAGTTTGGATCAGTCCCATTGATTTTTCATAAATGTGGTCGATCAAGACTTGAGTCAAAGACATCGCTTAATAGACCTTGATGATTAGTTGTGGCTTTTTGTTTCTCTTTTTTTTTTTATTATCTACAATTTCACCTTTCTTCTTTTCAAATAAGCTAATGATGGAAATTTTATTTCATGTGCAGACTTCACGGCAACCATATGTGTACCGCCCTCCCGTTCAGTATGGTGTCAACACTTATGGAATGCAGCCAGTTGTTCAGAGTGTCGGGCCCTATGGAGATGTTTTCTATCCAGCGGCTGCACCTCCACATCCTGCACCCCACATTGGTTTCTCAACTCAAGGTTATTATGATTCTGATTCTGAACCTCAGGGCCGACCCCCATCTCCAGGATTTGTGAAAAGACCACCACCATCTGAGAGCAGCAGTGTCAGTGCAGGCCCCAACATATCAAGAGAGATCAACATATAGGGAATATTGTCGACACCATCTTTATATTTTTTAATGATAAAAGTTCATGTGAGATTGTATCATAAAACTCTCAAGGTTGTAATCTGGCAGTTAATTATGGTTGTAGAATGTCCATGGCTGTTTACCAGAAGAGAAATCAAGAGTGAAGTATAAAAATTATTTCACCAACTTAATGCCATTTCAGATTTTGCCATAGATTCTGAATTAATTTCCTTTCATGTTTTGTTCTGATAAACCAAGTATTCAAAGATGTCATCATAGATGCAGTCTTATTACAAAATATTGTCATCTCTCTGCTTTAAAAAAGAATAACCTGCCAAGTTAAAACAATGCAACAGCTGCAGCAGTACTAGCAGCTTACTATTTTAGCTTTTTGACAGTAGACATATCATCCTCTGTGTAAATATTTCACAAATTTATTCATATACTTCATACCTTGACATGTCATAACCTTTATTTCCACTGTTCTTTTCCTTCTCCTTTTTGAGAATTTTCTTTTAAAAATGTGAATATGACATATATCTGATTAACTTATGGTCATAGACATAGTAAATGTAAACAAATTTTCAGAGAAGTTGATTGATTTTAAAGATCTTTTTCAGAACCATGATTCCGAAATTGAGAAAGAGCATAAGAAAAAACATTTACTTAAGATAAGTCAGTGAAGCATATCCACGTACCTTACATTCCATGTACATTTTCATTTTTATCAATTTTTAACATTTTCTTTAAAGATGACATTCCTTTTTATAGTTCTATTTCTCACTTACATTTGTAAATATTTTTTTCATTTTCACTACCTTTAAGCCTTGTAATTTGGAAACACAACATACTGCTAATAAAGAATTTTATTGTTCAAATGAACATGAAGTTTATTAGTTTTATTTTGGTTGGGGTTTTTTCATTTGTGTACAACTAAGATTATTCTATCAATGCATTTTTTTTTTTAATGTTTGCATCTAGAATTAACCATACGGCTGTCTAATCAAGGACTTTGGAAAATATTACTGGTACCAGTAATAAAAAAAATAAGGCAATCTGCTGCTCACCACTGGAGTTGGGTTTGGTTGTTGTTGTTTTTTTTTTTGAGAGAATGGCCCTTAATGTGCTATACCCTTTGTATGATAAGTTTGTCATGTAACTGCCAACCCTTTCACAACTGATGGAATGCAGAAGCTTCACAATTTTCAATGAGGCCATGAAAATAATTCAGGCCTCACTTTCTGCGTATTAATTTGATAATAGTTATAAACCATGGGCAAAAAGGGCGCAAGATCAGAAATTTCATGTCTTTTGATTTGTCTGGCCAAATTTTGGTTCTTGCTATTGGCATAGCATGACCATGATTAGAGGCCTTGGGCAGATATTGTAGAGGAGATTTTGCCCTGCCTTATTGCATCGTTTGTTTCAATATGTGTACATCATACAAATTAAAAAAGGCATCTATTTACAGATAATTTGGGCAAAAATCATTTCATACTAATAGTCTTGATACTCTAAAATAAAAGTTAGGACTCAGTCCTTGGCAGTAAAAGCAGTGCTGTACTCCTCATATTATAATGCTCATGGCATTTGAGGGTGCAATCCCATATCAAAGCTACCCTTCCAATGCAAAATTGACAGTCTTCTCTTTCCATTTACATTATCAATGGATTTGAAGTCAAGAATATGAATAAAAGTGCTTATGTATGTTTTTTGTTATGAAGAAAATGATCAGTGGCAGATAATTATTATTTATATTATAGTCTCTATCAGTGAAATTAAGATACTCATGCATGTTTATTAGTGAGTACATATTTGAAAACATAATGACTTAGGAGGCATGTGCAGTTAAGGGATCATGTGAGAAATGTTTTAGTCTGGTGTCATATTAAAATACATCAAGAAAGACAAGGCCATAAACTGATAAAAAATGCTTAACATTGCACAAATTGAAGTTATTCAAAGTTTTAAAATGACTATTTATGGAAACCAAATGAGCGGTAGTCATATCTTAAGATTATATTGGGTAATTCAATAAAATAATCTGATCTTTGAAGTTCAATTTTGAACAGAAATTGCATTGCTCATTAATGATATTAATTACACTGATAGAGCAATCAATTTCAAATGACATGTGTAAGTTTCAGCCTCATTCTCAGCAAACGCTTTTACTCTCTGATGTCAAAGATGCAAATATCAAGAGTGCCATTACAATGAAATCCAATGAGAACACTTATTAGACTGTGATGTACAGGTACTAATAGAAACCAAGATAAGAAACGGTCAGATTGATACGTATCGACTTCACAATTACTTTTCAGATTTAGCATATGACAAATAAGTATAGATTCAATTCTAAGCCTAATGCCTCTAAGACTCTAGGTCTAAATTTGATTCTCAGTCATAATAATCATCAGTAATGACTGTTAAGTTCTATTCCGAGAGCAATTTGTTTTTATTTTCTAGACCTTGTTCTATCACTCTGGATCTATTGCTATGTTCTGATGGTGGTTTTTAGTTCCAATGATAGAGCTTTCATTGAACTGCGCGACAAGGACAGGTGATGGGGAGGAACCTAAATAGTGAAAGAATTTCCAAATAAAAGTGGACAAGACAAGCTGATAACTAAAATTGACATGGCTGGATTGAGTGAAAGTGTGAATCGCACCAACAAATTGCCAAGAAAGTTCTGTGTCTAGATTGGTCAAGGACTAAAAACTTCAGGCATATAAAAGGATAAGAACCTTGAGAAAAAGTGAAAGATAATAATAATAGAAAAATGAGTATCATCCTCGATTGCTTCTTGCTAGATTTAAATGTGATGACTTGAAACAAATCCGGTTCACTGCTGAAAAAGACATAACCCATGAAATTCATAAGAACGGGCGCAACAATGTTGTGTTTGGGAAAAATAAGTCAACTATCCCTTTGAGTTGGCTTTTAAAAAAGATTACAGTATCAACCGATGTTTCGTGGAATGGTAAAACTCAAAACCGCTTCATCAAGCCAAAACATGCGGATGTTTACATGTACCTTTAAAAAATTTACACATGACCCCGAACAATTGGATACAATTTTTTGGTCATTTTTCAACAAAATGGTGCGACATTAAATACTTAATCAAACTGATTTAATCAGTAAAAAGGAATTATTTTTCCACAGGATGGGGCGACATCGCATACTTGTCACAAAACACAGAATCATATTTAATTTAAAAAAACATTGATTTAGTCAGTAAAAATGAGTGGCCGCCGCAATCTTTTGACTTAAATTCCATGGATTACTGAATATGGGGTGATCCAAAATAATTATTCCGTCGAAAAAGTCAATCAAATCTGTAAAACTCCAAACACATGTATTCCAATGAAATTTGCTATCTTAACGGCAAATCATACGGAAAATGTATGGCGAAGTTACATAAAAATTCATTAACATTCTGTATGAAAAAATTACAGCATATGTTCCAAATGTCGTCTTCACTCCATGCACATGTCAACACGCCTCACAAAATTTGCAATCAAATTGTGACATTGTTCATTTGGAATATCTTTAATGTGTCCAGTGACATGTTCCCTGAGCTCATGTAGACTTCATATCATAAAGCTTTGCCGCATAGTTCGTCTTTATGATAACCCCATAAATGAAAAGTCCAGAGGGTTGAGATCAGGGCTGCGGGCCAACCAAGGATGGTTTGTACCTCGACTGATGACACGGTTCTGGAAGTGGTCACTGATCCAACGCAGAGCAATATTAGAGGTATGATGAGCTGCACCATCTTGTCAAAACCCCTGACACATGTACGTGTATTGCCTTTTGTTACATCCGACCAGCCTCCAAAGTCGTCTGCCAGAACAATAATTTTAGGATGGCAATTTATCGATTGGATTTAACTACATGTATAACTGTATTATCCTTTTCGTCCATGAAGAACGATGACCCTATGATTCCTTGGTAGCTCATCGCCACCCATGCTGTGACCTTGTCATGAAGGCCTTTCTCTTTCAATTCGTCTGGTTTAGATGATCCCCAGAAAATATGCCCATTGAGGTAGAGCTTCATCGCCAAACCAAACATTGTGAAGAAAATTGTTTTGATTGGTTAAGTGCAGAAGCCATTGAACATTGCCTCTCGCACAGCCGAATTAGCGTCACTAAGGCTTTGATGCATTTGGATTTTGTAAGGGTGCAAGCCTAGATCAAACTTTAAAATTCCGCCTCAACGATTCCCGTGAAATTTGTAAATCTAGGCTCTGTCATGGGATCGATTTCTCGGGTGAATTTTCAACCGACCCAAGAACTGCTAGAAGCTTTTCAGGTGTCCTTTGATTCTTTCGTCGTTCACTGTCCGTCGGTCAAGAGTTCGACATAGGGTTTTTTGTTCTCTACAGACCCATACTTCTGAAAAAATAATGTCCACCTCACCCTCAAGATAGTTGCCACATTTGGCAATTTGTTTGGATTTAGTACTCACTAGCAAACAAGTGTTGTGTTTTGCGAATTGATCGTGACTGAAGGTATGTTCTGACAGCAAACTATAGAATCTGAATGTCATACTGGTTCTTAATAGCAAAGGTGAGTGAGATTTCTAGACCATTGCTCCGCCATACATGCCCAAAAACCCGCTTTTGTCTCTGCCTGATGGATTTTAGCCGTCCTCTTTCTTTACCAATTCTTTCCAACACATCTTAATTTCCAACTCGTGCCGTCCAGGGAATTTTCTATAGCCTCCTATAGACCCACATCTCAAATGATACAAATCTTCGTTTTGCTTTTGCGTCTATGACCCATGTTTGGCATGCGTATAGAAGAGTGGCTGACACGTAGGTATGCACCATTTGCATTTTAGTGCTGATATTTAATTTCCAATAATTGGTGATAGCAAGCTTGAGGCTTTAAAATGTTTGTTTCGCCAGCGCTATTCTTTGCTTTATTTCATCTACGTCCCTGCAGCCACTCGAGACGCCTATTCAAAGATACCTGAATCCCCCGACCTGTCCTACAGTTTCCCCTCCATCTGCCAAACTGAAAATCAGATTGCCACCCCCTTCCCCTCCCCGGGGATGGCAATTTTACGCAGTACATGTATCATTTATTTTGGGGTCACGAAGTATGGAATTAATTGAATAACAAAGTCTAACAGGTAGGCTTAATTCAGCAAAAATGATGGTTCAACTGAACACACAAAGAAATGACATACATTGTACTCTGAATCTCGATTTCAATTCTATGCAGATATTCTCGACGTTTGACTTTTTCACCTGTATTATAAAAAAAGGCATAACTTTCTTATTGATTGTTTAATTGTATGCGATTTACTGGATCGTTTCATTATATGTTGTCCTGCAAGCATGCGAAAATTTGCTTGACTTCTGTCAGTCAGTGGATAAAACGCAATTTAGGTCCAAAGATCGTAACGTTTGGGGTTTGTTGTTGTTGTTGTTGGTTTTTTTTTTTTGTTGTTTTTTTGTTTTTTGTTGTTGTTGTTTTTTGTTTGTTTTTTTTCTTTTGTGTGTTTGTTGTTTGTATTTAG
>JAOWAY010114527.1:0-10949 GCA_028565895.1 Goniobranchus geometricus
GAGAGAGAGAGAGAAAGAGAGAGAGAGAGAGAGAGAGAGAGAGAGAGAGAGAGAGGGAGAGAGGGGGCGTGCTGCGACACCAGAAAGAGTCTTGCCTGTTTTTAAAACTTTCATTTTCTTTCTTTATCAAGGTGGAGGAGACGACATTTTATGTTATTCTAAACCGAACATTTAGTCATCTTTATAATATAATGGGATTCTATATTTATCGAATTCCGCGATCTAAAAATAATCGCTCGTCATATATCCCATAATACTATTTGAGAAACAACCCTTTATATTCATCCGCCAATAGCAAGTCGATTTTCATTTGTTTTTGCATTAATATACCTATAAAGCATACTTCGAAGTAAGATATTTTATTATTATGTGCTTTTCATGTCCATTCTTCTGGAGACTTGCAGAATTATTTAAGGAAAAGGGTTTATTAATTTGTTGGATTTACTTTGTTTAGTTACATAGTTTTCCGGAGCCTCTCAGTACTAGACAACTACAGAGCCGATCATTTCAAGAGAGTCAGACGACTTGACCAGCTATCCTTTGTTGCCTGGAACACGAATAAACACGATGGTGCTATCTAATTTTTAATCTCAGAAACATTCATCATGGCATGGAAAGGATAGAAATATACTAAAGACAAGCTCATTGTTCAAACACAATTTCAAGCCGTACTATACTGGTCGTTGGAACCTTCACTACGGCCTGGGTTACAGCTCTGATCGGAGAATTTATTTCAGCTTTTCTTCTTCCGAGCCAGAATCTACACGTCACGATAGGATGTCGAGGAATCAAAACAAAAGGGATACGAAAATGCGAATAAGAGCATTTCCCGTAAGTAGAAACATTTAATTTTTTTGTGCATTTTATATCTGAATCTGAAGGACAATGGGATTGATTACAAAAAAAAAAAGCTTAAAGACTCAGATGTAAAGGAAGGATTTTTATTATAATCAGATCCAGAGATCCAATAAGATCAAGGCGAAAGTCTAGAAAAACAAGATTCCATGTGAACCAACAAGTGACATGAGATTAATTAAACAGCCTTCTTTTCAATTCCATAGATCGTGTAAGAGACATTTTCTGTGTGTCGATTTGAATCGAATCCTGAATGTCAAACTTGTCCAGACCAAGTGTCACTATATAGATTAGGAGTATGGGCCTAGATTGGCTAGAATCTCTGTAGATTCTGAGTCTCGCGATAGGTCTATAATATCTCTTGATTCATGTAGTAGACTCTAGTGGTGTAGTCCTAGATTTAGAGTAGACATTCAGATCATCTTTCAACCCTTCTTTCTGTTAAGATAGCATATTCAGAAGATAGCATATTCAGAGAGCTATGCCGAACCTAGAAATCGGTCATGTTTTACTCAGAAAGTAAAATGGTAATGAAAATAATTGTGTCATAGTCATAGTCAGATGTCGATCCACAGTCATTAGCTATATATATACACGCTGAGCCTTGCACTCCTCTTTCTAAGAGTTTTTTTTCTCACCCTGTTCAAAGGTTTCCTCAGCCAAGTTAGCACCACTTTGCTTTGTAAGGCAATCGTCCATCCCACTCCATGTGGTAGATCTAGGAGAATGATGTAAGCCCGTCTTTTGTTGTCAATGAATACCATTGGCTATTCTGCCGTCTGTGCCTTAACCTGCTACACCACTTGAAGTTGCATGACATCATGCAAGAGCAATTTTATCAGTAGTGTTCAAAGAGCAGCAAAGGCAGGATAGCACACCTATGACCTAGCCTAGCACCTTATGATTGGGGGGCAAAGCTTGAAGTCACTGGTTCTCTTTTGTTCACTTACAAAAAAGCAAATCAAAATGCACACATAATTTCAATGTTACATTGCCTCACTTGGGTAAACGAGTCCGGCTAATTGGTTTTGTTGCCTAGGGAACAATCTAAGACATTTTCTATATTTATGTGTCTTTGTATGGTCCTCTTATAATAGCACATGAAATAAAAGTCCTGTGAATGTTGTTTTATCAGGGTTTAACTGTATACTTTTTTAAAGCAAATCCAAGGCTTCCTTCAATGCCAGGCGTGTCTAGTCGTGAGTGAATAGGACATTCCATTGTGTACACAAAAAAGTAGCATGTATGTACACTTTGTGGTGACTTGAGAAATCTTTGCCCGTTCACCAGGCGTTTGTCATCCATTGATCATCAATCAGCTGATGATTCTGATTTATGGTCAAACTGTCAGTTTATAGATGAAGTTGAAGAAGCACGTTGAAAACACATTCACATGATACAGTACCACTTCAATGCTTGATTACAAAGCCGTCCGTAAAGGTTACATTTAATCTTGAAAGACTGACCTCATTAATCCATTATTTGTTGATCGGCTGCTGAGGTTTAGTGAGAAACACATTGACAGCACATGCATTTGCTGGTTATAGTGTCACTTTGATGCTGGATAATAAGCCCAGTATTCAAGGTGTAGGCTAATGTAATACATTTCAAACTGGCTACATTTATTTAAATCATCAAAGACATGTATTTTCTGGTTCAATAAAATGAAGAATAAAATTTCCATTACAGAAGGTCAGGGTCAACTCCTCTCTCACCAAGTTGATGAATCAACAGGTTTGTAGGATGTGTTTATGTGTGTGAGTGCGAGTTAATCAAGTCAATGAGATTGTGTAAGTACCACTGAATCAATTGGAAGCCCACTCTTTGAAGATATAATTCCATGACTCAATTATTGTGTGATGATACATTTATAGAGTTTTGCTAAAAGAAAAAAAATTCAGTTCATCCTCCGAAAATGACCTCAGCAATTGCAATGAGTCATGTAACGAAAGCGGGAAGGGTTAGCTGAAGACTAACACTGACATGATATCTTTCAGTGACTCTGTAATGTCTTCCTCCCTATTGGAGAAGCATTTGGGAGCCATGTGAGAAGGAAAGGAATATGCAGGGATCACATAGGCCTTTAAAAGTCCTTAATAAAAATGAAATTAAGGCCTTAAAAAGTCCATAATTCTGAAATTTTGCGTCAAAGTCCTTAAAAAGTACTAAAATTAGTTTTGGGGATATTGAAAATGAGTATGTCTGCCAAAGTTTGGACTTAATCCAACAATACTTTTGTTTTGCAAAACAAACACGGCCAGAGCGAAGCAATTTGGGAAGGTAGGTATGAGTGTTTGGTAGTGAAGGGAGGTGATGATGGAACAGACCAGTTGTCAGAACCCCGGATGTGACGTCTTTAAGGTCACCCTCCATCCTCAGGTTTCTCGTTTTGGTTCTTAAAATGTTCTCATAAAATCTTTAATTATTTTTCTTTACAAGCCTTGCTACCAAGGTGCATCTTACGACTTTCTCGTGTTATTGCTTTGTATGTTTATGGGTTGTTGTTTTTTTTTGTCTCAACCAGATGACTATGGATGAGAAGTATGTGAACAACATCTGGAACTTGCTGAAGGGTGCAATCCAGGAAATCCAGAAAAAGAACAACAGCGGCCTCAGTTTTGAAGAATTATACCGGAATGCTTACACTATGGTGCTCCATAAACATGGTGAAAAACTATACACAGGTCTCAGGGATGTTGTGACACAGCATTTGATTGGAAAGGTATTGAATACTTTGGTGTTTGGCATTATTTTCCTTGCTATCTTTTCTTTCCATATCAATATCAACTCTTCATTTCTTCTTTCGGCTTATCCCAACTTGGGGGTCGGCACAGTGGTTCACCATTTTAGCTTTACTTACTTATTTTACTTTATCAGGCCACTGGTACCCATGGGTGCGGAAATGGGTGAAGTTGTCAGTCAGTGGCCAGGTGTGAAGCATGAGTCAGTGACTTGGGAGTGGAGGGCTTCAGAGACCATTACTCCATCTTCATCTGGGCTGTCCTCAGGCTTGAGTCTCTGAATATATATTCATGTAAGCTTGAAGGGCCAGCTGGTCTGTTAGCATTCTGATAACGTGGCCAAATCACCTGATCTTTTGCTGGTCAATCAATTGGACCACTGGTGTCATTCAAACCATTTCTCTCACTATATCATTCCTGATACTGGTATAGTCTTTTTAATTTTTGTCTTTCCAAGTGCTCGTCTCAAGCGATGCATATTGCACCATTTCTTAAAGTTCTACTATGGTGGTTAATGGCAAGGGTTTTATTCCGGATGCCCTTCCCTATATGACTGAGCCGTGGGTTTGGAGAGCCTGCCTGGAAAGGAGAGAAAGAGCGAAGGAATAGTAAGAATAGAGATTTATTTCCCCACAGATGGAAACATTTAGAATTGAATAGACCACCTCCACAAATAACTGTCTTGCACTAGGATAGTGTAAACTTACAGGAGAAAGTTCCACCTTTAAGGATGGCTGTAAACATGATATAACATTCTTGCATAAGGATAGAAATAAATGTGTTGGATGCCCCCTCCCTCCACAAGGACAAGCTGATGTAAACATGATGTTACTCTTCTTCTACGATATCAAACTGCCCAAGGGTTTTGGAACATGCACGACTTGCCCATGGTATCTGTTGACTTTGGCACTCATATCTGATACTGGTAGGACTAGATAAGCCCGCTCAAGTTCTACCGAAAATCAAAAGTTTCAGTAGCTGGCGTTAGTGCGTATTGAACCCATACGTTTTGGCTCCTGAGCTGAATGTCATATTGGCAGATCACAGTGCTCTCTCCTTTCCAATTCATTTCAATGGTCACTATTTATTTGTATAGTCCATGCATTTCAATGTGATAATGTGTACAATAGACATTCAGTATACAGGTACTCTTTTTCAACGTTTATTCAAGTATTTCATCAATGGACGAGAATATTTTTGAAAGATTGAGTCAGTTAGAACAGTGTCAGCGTTGCCTGACAGTTTTGCAATCTGCTAGATGATGATGTTATAGATTTATACGTCTAATACATTAATACAATTTATGACTAGTAATTATGGTATTGAAGTTCAGGTAAAATCTCCAAGTGTGTTACTGTTGACAAACTGCCATGAATTTGATGAGACAAAGGAAAATGAACTAAGCAAGCTCTTGTTTCGTTTTTTTATGAAGGTGCGAGAGGGTGTTAAGCAAGCATTGAACAACAACTTCTTACAAACATTAAATGCAGCATGGAATGATCACCAAACATCCATGGTTATGATCAGGGATATCCTAATGTACATGGTGAGTGATCTATTTTAAATTTTTGTATCGCCTGTCTGTCTGTATGTCACTGAACTCCTGAGCTCATAGTCAACCAATCTTGGCGAATTAAGTATCAAATGAAATCTCTCACTCCCAGGAAAGTTTGTTGGAAATTGTGTTTTAATTAAGGTGTGGACAATTTTTCTAAAAAATATTTCCCATTTGAGTAAGACCACAGAGAGGAATTCAGGGTTGCCAGATTATTTTTTGATATTCCTTCAAAATCAATCTCCTTCAAAATCAACATTCAAAAACTGCCAAAAGCAACAAAAACTTCTAAATGTCAAAAAGTTTGGCAAATGTCAAGTATTGACGGTAAGCTTGTGCTTAAAAATAAGAAAAGCGTTTAGATCTAGATTATAGAGTCTAGAGCTAGAAAATCTAGATCTAGGTATCTAGAAGTATAGTCTAGATATATATAGCTCTAGATCTAGATTTATAGATCATAGAAGCCTATCGACAGAGATCAAGATCGTAGAAGCCCACAGCCAGTACAGCTAGAGTTAGATATAGCAATCAGACATGCAGCCACAGGTTGTTTTGTATTGAAAATATCTCTTTTTGCTTCCCACTGCCTCTTAATTTATAATTTCATTGCACAACAGAAGTTGTATGATTGACTTAGTTTGAATCGATGGCAGTTGTGGATTTTGGGCATCATAGACAAAGTAGTATTAGTTGTTAAAATTTAGAGCATATAGAATATGGTTGATGAGGGTGATATGTGCTTTACAATGCAAATGCTCTGTATTTTTTTTTTTTATTGTGATGGTAGATGGGCAAAATTTATTCTTTTTTTCCCTTTTCAGTTGTCAAATTTTCATATTTTTTTCAGCGTTGCATCATTGGTAATTTTGAATTATTTCTTTGTTCAAAGGATCGTGTATATGTCCAACAAAACAATGTGGAGAATGTATACAATCTTGGGCTCATAATTTTCCGAGACCAAGTTGTTCGCCATCCTACCATTCGTGATCATCTTCGCTCAACTCTCTTAGACATGGTTGCCAAAGAGCGAAGAGGAGAGGTTGTGGACAGGTAGGTCTGTTTTTAGACACATTTTTCTCCTGAAAGAAATCTAGATTATTTCTATCAAACCATTAAATTTTTACTCCTGTACTATTGAGGTTTCCCTTGTCCTTATGATTTTTTAGCCAGATTTTTTAAAAAAGAATCTCTCTTTATCCAGGACCTATTTTTTGGGAGTGGAATTTGGCTTGGGTCTTAACGGATTCTTGCTTTTGGTTGGGGTTTTTTGTTGTTGTTGTTTTTTTTTCAAATAATAAATTGATAAGAGGAGCAGACTTAATATTTCAACATCACATGCAGCCAAGAAGTAATGACATACAGACCAGAACCTTCTTCATCCAGCTTTTTCCTCTATTTGCAGGGTCGCAATTATTTTTTCAGGTAGTCCGTTCCGTTGCTCATCCTCGTCTAAATTCAGTACACAATCTGTCTTTATTATAGTCTTCCTCTTTCTCCGCTGCCTGTCACCTCCGTCCTTAGTACTCATTTGCCAATAAATTCCTCATTTTTTCTTTGTTTATGCCCAAACCACTTCAGATCTTTGTTCATGCCAAGGTCTTTGGAGATTTAGATGCTGCTAATGTTTTTTTTTTGGCAGAAAAAAAATTTGTCTTCAAAATTTATGATGTGAAAGATTCGTCGCTGAAATGTTTTGACATGAAGGTCAATGAGCTGTTCTTTTGTGTCCTCTATTTTACAAATGTTTTCATTTCACTGGAACTAAATATAACAGATGGTGTCTACCAAAACTTTTATGAAATCTTGACTTTTTTAACTTCTTATTGGAATCTAGCTCATGGGCCAGATTGAGTGCTTTTTCCATACCTAGCGATGGTTTCAAAGGGGAGGAAATTACGTGTTTTCATCTCATGATGCGTGGAATGGTCTGCCTTTCTTTTATCCGATTAATGTCATCGGCTGGAAATGTTATACGTTTTGTTTTGTCTTACTTTTATCGAGTCAAGTCAAACTTTTTAATATGTGTCAACTTTTGTATCATTTTGTCTTTCACGTTTCTAGGGGTGCTGTGAAAAATGCCTGTCAAATGCTTATGGTTCTTGGAATAGACTCAAGAGGAGTATATGAGGAGGACTTTGAGCAGCCTTTCCTTGAGCAATCTGCAGAGTTTTACCGTGTATGTATTTGTGCAGCCATTGGTTTGATTGATACCAATTATCTTGATACAGCGGCCTACTGGTATTTTGAGACTCGAGAAAATGGGATGCAAAATGTAAACTGCTATATTATTTAAACTTTACCAGTCCTCTTCTGCATTTCGCTAGGCTAGTGTGAAGCCCATTCTTTTAACAAGGGAGACGGGCAAAAGGAAAGAGACCGCCTCTACCTCACATACAGTCTTACTTTAACCCATATATATATATATAGCGGCGTTTCATTTTGGAAAGATGAAGTATCAGTATCACCCTTCAGATAACAGTAGGAGTAATAGCCTAGAGTGCAGGTGAAAGTGACAGAGATCATAGGTCAGGGATACACTGAGAGAAATCATCAAAAGTGTGCTTCAAATTCTGTAATAACCAGTGTAGTACAGTAGTGACCGCCTAACATCCTGCTGCCTAAGACCCCATTCTGCCCAAGATCCCACTTTTCTAGGGAAGCAGAATGTTTCCTATGTAAATTTGCCCCTTAAGATCCCGACGTCATCTAAGATCCCACTTTTTTGAGACATTGGTGTGACCAATTGGACGGGGTGTCACAACAGTTTTTTCTCACTTTTGGTTTTAGTCCCAGTCAAAAGCATTAGCAGATTGTAGCTAGCCACCTGAGCACAAGTAAGTGTCATGTAGTCACCTTACCTAGTCTAGGTGTAACTGAAAGTCTGCTGTTTTCATTTGAAAGGGCCAATAATGGATCTGGATGGCAACCTAGACGCCGTGTGATCATGATAAGCAGACGTATTATTTTGCGTCGTAGGTCCTTCTAAAAATTATAAAATGTCGTTTATATCATCAAACGTCATTTCTTTCCTAAATTTAGGTACATGTTTTGTTTTGTCTGAGTGTAATCTGTTTCAAAATGGAGAAAAGTGATTTCCGAAATTTTTCATTATGCGCCCTTTCAAATGAAAACAGCAGAAGTGTCAAAGTGATCTGATCGAAACAAGGGGACCAATGGCAGTCTTCCTTTGTGCATGGGAATCTATTGATGGGCTATTGTTCTGTGTCGCTGGAATATGACAGTGTCAACAGGTAGACGTTAAATTGACATGTGCTTAGTTTATGACATGAGATAAGAGAACAAATTTGATTGAAATGTTGGATAATTGACTGCTTGAAAAGGAGTGGATTTATGAAAATGGCATTTTAGATTCACACAACCTATAAACAAGCCATTTGCGTGGGAGTTGATTCAAAAGATGTAAAGCAAAGATATGTCTTGTGATTGACAGTGTGAAAACAAACTGTTTTCTTTAAAAGTTTGATCATGACCACACCTCCATAGGGGTTTGATGCTGATTGTGTATGCTTCTGAATGACACAGAGTTGATGAGTTATCTGCTTCGCCTCCGGCTTAAGATCCCACTTTTTCATTTTCCCAAGGGGTTGGATGTCAAGTGGGCACTACTGTACCAATTTCCTTATAGATAGCAACTCTTACTAACTTTTCACGCAAAGATGCACAACTTTAGAATTTTTCCCTTTCTTTTGAACCCAATGTCATGAACTCCGTTCTCACGGATGCAAAATGTATTAAGTTCTCTCATCTATATATGCAGATTGGAAACCAAGAAGAGTTGATATTTTTCCTATATAATTTGTGTGTACTCATTAAAAAAAATTTCTTTCAACAGCTGGAAAGCCAGAAGTTCCTTGGTGAGAATTCTGCCTCAGTGTATATTAAAAAAGTTGAAGCCAGAATCAATGAGGAAGCGGAACGGGCTAAACATTATTTAGACAAATCCACTGAAGGACCTGTCGTTCAGGTAAGAGATCATAAATTGTAAGTGTCTAGAAGTTTCCCTTCATCTTCTTATTCGTTACTTTCCATCTGTTGTTACATTATGCTCATGCGCTCTCTCTGTCTCTCTCCTTGTCCATTACAGCTTTCCTATAGTGCTTAATCCAACACATATGCTCAAAGTGAAGACAGAGTGTTCCCCGACAAGACTTTTCCAACCAAAAGAAATCCAGGGAATGGAAAAAGTTCTGTCTCTTGGGTGGAGGAGATTGCAGACTAAGCTGGATCTCGAGTCTAAATTTAGAATCTAGATGTACTCCAAGCTCCATTTTTATGGTGCTGAGGAACACCCATCCCGGCACACACACACACAAAAAACAAGCAAAACCCCCCAAAAACGCTACAACAAAGAACAAAAAAAATCCATTGAAAATAGACCTCTTGCATCCTTTCCGGCTATTCTGATTTCAGACTATTTCATTAACATCGAGGGGATTCAAATTCAACTATTTATGTGTTTTTAAGCGTTATAGGTGTTTGTATACAGTCACTCCGTTCAGATATTATTTTTATTTGGCCAGAATGAAAGTCCGATTTAAAGGAATATTCAGATTGCATTTTCAGTTTCACAAGCCGTCTTGTATTTTTTTTTTTTTTTTACAGGTCTTAGAAACAGAGCTCATTTCCAAGCATATGAAAACTATTGTGGAGGTATGTTATCATTTCAAAAATTAAAGTCAAGGAAACTAATGTTTTATGCCTTTGATGAGGTTCTCTCTCTCTCTCTCTCTCTCTCTCTCTATCTCTCTCTCTCTATCTCTCTCTATCTCTCTCTCTCTCTCTCTCTCTCTCTCTCTCTCTCTCTCTCTCTCTCTATTATCACATGCTCCATACCTCTCTGCAGCACAAGAGCACTATCACCACCCCATCATGATTCTCTCACTATCATCCTAGACATCATATAAGACTACGTTCATTGTGAGAAAAAGGGAGTGAGAACTTTTTAGTGTGGATGTGGAGTTACATTCCATCCGGTTTCTACTTACACTCCCCTTTAGAAGAACAAAGACCAAAGACCTTAGTTTAAGGCCGTTTACAGCCTTCCGGAGATTGTAAGGCCTATATCACTGTACGGTGAAACTGAACGGAAAGGTGTTGGTGTAAGATCTGACCCAGTCTGTCATTGAAGACAATGGTGGGGATAGGCTACTTGCATGATTTTAATGGTTTGATCACAGGATCTATAGGATTTGATCACAGGGTCTATGAGATTTGATCACATGGTGTATGGGATTTGATCACAGAGTCTATGTTTGAAATCCTGACTTTACCGGCTCCAGCTCCAAGGCCTTGGGAGATGGACATTGAGCATCTTTTCCAGGGTAAGAAGGATTTTTTTTTAGGTAGTCCTCTCTCTGGCTTACTGTGACAAAAACATGAGGAAGACAACAGCTCTGTAGACAGCATTGGCCTTCTGGGACAATTACTGTTTCTTTGTATTGAAGATCAAGAACGAGAGGCACGACTGTATATTATGGGAGTATATGATAAGGATGGATTTCTTGGGAGCGGTTGTTTTCGAGAGTAACCTTTCTTTTGTGTTCTCAGATTTTGCAAAGTGCCTTCTTTTTGTTGTTATACATGTACTAGAAACCGGACATGCCGTTTTATGTATCCGTTATTTCATTTCAAATTAAGCTGAAACCAAGACACATGCTTTCAGAATTAATCGTATGTCGGGAACAGGACACGATTAAAGCATCTGTCTCTCTGTCTCTGTCTCTCTCTGTCTCTGTCTGTCTGTCTGTCTGTCTGTCTCTCTCTCTCTCTCTCTCTCT
>JAOWAY010114638.1:0-10948 GCA_028565895.1 Goniobranchus geometricus
AATGCTCTTTATTTCTTACTTTTTTACCCTCTTTTATTATGTCGCTGGAGTGGCGGGACGATATGGAATTCCTCCCGCTAATAATGTTTGACTCATGTAAAGACCAATGAATCTGGGACTGAAGGCAAACTGAAGTTGTAACTCATTCTGATATTATACCCTAGACTCTAGAACAATAAAATTGATGGTAGGACTTAGTAATAGTAGGAGGCTGGTTACTAATTTGCTCAGAGAGACACAGAAACAGTACTTCATGTCTGGCAGATGCACAAATGTTTAGTTTAATTCTCAGCGGGGTTGGGAATAAAACTAGCTTATTGTCCGCCTGGGTGAAAATAAGATTATGGCTGACTATAGATAAAGGCCTAATTTTTTAACACATAGATCTACATCCGGATTTGGGCATTCAATACAATTTTCATCTAGCTTTATTGAAATTGAAGTCGGAAGTCACTTATAACATGTTCAAGGGCCTCACAATGAACAGAAAGTTGAGTTGAGAGATTTTTTAAAGATATCGAAGCTATCATTTACAACGACCTTGCCTTGGAATCGCCCAATTTATGTCTATGATTTACATTTGGGCATTATTTTTGGGGCTACATAATTTAAGGAAGTTATTCCATATGTCCCCGCCACTTCTCACTTATAAATATTTCGTTGTTTTATCTTCTAATTATATGAAATTAAACTACATTCTTTAATACATACCTCTGTGACACTTATATGCCTCTAAAATTAACGTATCATTAGATTTATCCTATTTAAATGATTGAGTAAAGGAAGAATAAGAAGAAGAAGATTAAAATCTGTTACAATCTGGAACCTATAGAGGTCTCCACCATTAAGCGTGATGGTGTCCATTTCATGGTTTTATTGTAATGTATTTATAGTGTGACGCTAGCTGTTTTTGCAAGGGGAACCACTGTGGCAGGTCTTTTTTGGGTTCACTATGTTGTCATGTATGTTGTAATGTGTTTCATGTCTTTACCTCCCGCGATCAATTGAACTGATAGTGATAACATAAACTGACATGATCTTGTGCGTTGAGTGTGAAATCTGATACGAATGAAACATGGTCCCAAGCCATGTAACTTGCACATGAGTTAATTTATTCGTGAGATATCCACCATAAACTTTTTCATCTCACCAGTGAGACTTGCTGTCGCTTCATTCCTATAAAGCATGGCCTAGAGAGGCTTAGTCAGGGCGTATCTTGCCGTTTGACTCTGCCAATTATTACACAGCTAGAATCTAGATCTGAGGGTAGGTCTTGAGATCTTTATTTCATATCACATTGTTGAAGAATGTAGAACAAGATATATCAGGTGACGAAATGAAAAAATGCCCTGAACTTTGTACTTTGTGTCGTTGCAGGTCTGAGAGTATTTAACTGGTTATTGAAACTGAGCACCTCACAAAATGAACATTTGACTATATTACTTTTGAAAGTTTTGTGAAAATATATAGACACACAAATTACATTCAATAGAATCAAGCAACCCGAAATAAGAAATACTGAAACTTGGTAATCCCCACAGCCTTCTCATTCATACATGTTTTGTGTTATAAGGGGGACTGACTTTCTTCTTTAAGGGGTTCTGATCTCCCGTCGTACACCCTTTCATACAATGAGTCCCATGCCGGAGTCAATGGGATTCAAATCTGGAACCATTGGGGGACATTCTTTCTTTGTGATGAAGTTGATGTTGCTCCTCATTAAGAAATCTTGCTTTGCTTGACATGGCGGGACATTGTTCTTTTAAGTCTGGAAGAGGCTTTTCTAAAGGAGATTCATGTAGTTATCAGAATTTCCTTTTGTTTTGTGTGTTGTCATTGAAATATTTTCTTGTCTTCCCGCTCCAACTGACACCAGCCGACAATTGGTTTATTTCTTCATACAGCCTGGACTAAGGGATAGACTGCTTGATATACCCATGAATAAAATCGTTCTGTTTGTTTTTAGCGATGAGAAAAGCCTGGGAAGAAGTTTCCCTTAAAGAGATAAGAAAAACAATCAAGTCTTAGAAGGCATGTCTTTGAGCAATGATCAACGAAAACAGAGGCTCAACTGATCCCGTCAAAAACTGAGGAATTTTGATATTTCATTTTTGAGGTTATTAATTTCAGTTTTGTTTTGCCTGTTTCACAAAATTGTGATTCTCTTGTAATTTACACTGTCGGTACAAAATAGTTTGAAAAAGTCATGTGTGGACTTGCTTGTTGCTTTTTATTCAAAACTCTTCAAGTTGTGGGGTTTCATATCTCAGGTCATTTCTTTAGTCACAGGATGAAGGCTTGGTCAAGGGTACTTTCTGCTCACTCCCCATTTGCATGCCATATCCTGCCTCTATATTGGGAGGGCATGGAACACCGTGAGATGGCACCTGAAATGTACTCTAGATCCTGATCATGATCAGTTGGATGTTTTGTTGTCATACATGACTCTAGTTGTGGATTCTAGATGATGTTTGAACGGTCATATTTAGTATTTTATAAGCACCTGTCTTATGATAGGTTGAGAAGAAATCTGAGAACTGCGAGGATTCATTCTGCAATCGAAGAATTAGATTTAATATCGATTAAGGGAGGATTTACGTATCTGGAAAATGAATTTTTGAATCCAGGAAATTTGGAAAGGGAAACAATTATCTGGAGATTTTTAAGGACCAATTACAAAAAGGATTTTTAATGTGATCTGTAGGCCCTACACTCCCCTATCTAAAAAACATCCCTTGAGTTTTTTTGTTTTTTTTTGGCAAATAGTGTTAATGGTAAACGTTTGCCCCTTCCAGCCAAAAATGATTCTTAGACCTATGTCTGGTATTGTTAAGTCCATCTTTGAAGACTTGGTAGGAGTATGTATTGTAATTTTACCCTGTTCTGGATATCCTCCTGTAGAAACTTATCTGGATACATCTATTCCGATATTTATTTTGGAAGTCTTCTTTTACTGTCAAGAATACTGAGTTTTTGTTGTTTTTTTAAACTTTATTTTTATGACTTTTGGAGAAACAATAGATTCTATAAATTTGTTAGTGTGTGAAAAAGAAATGTGAAAATATAATACCTTTTTTTTTTTAGCACTGATCATTGTGTTTCTTGTTCTGTTGCAGCTACTAATGGCTAGCAATATTTGATACTTTGCAACTGGTTCGATGGTCTTGTGGTAGAGCATTTGCCTCGGAACCAGGAGGTCACGGGTTCGATCCCGTGCTGAGTCATGCCGAAGACTTTAAAAGTGACAATTTAGTAACTGCTCGCTTGGTGCTCAGCATTAGGAGAACAGTTCTAAGACTGGTCGGTCAACTGTCAGTATGTGCTATACCATCTGGCTCATGTGTGGCAGCACACAAACATGTCAAAATAGCACCGTTGCTGATATAACCTACGCTGTTGAAAGGTGCCGTTAAACCCACAAAATTTGAAATAATAATGATAATGATACCTTGCGTGTTGAAGCAATCCTTTTGCAGGTCATATGATGCAGCTTGCCCAGGAAGCATCATGCACCACCATACTAACCTTCTTTTAATTTTTCCACATTAACTAGTGTGACCATTGCCACTGCTTTGGAAGTGCCCACTGAGTTATTCATCTCTATGGTGTTAGTTGGTAAACAGAGAAAAATTAACAAAAACTCAATAGCAGTATTTAAAGGGGGTCAAATTATTAGAACAGAATGATAGTGGGTGGGAGGTAGTCCTTTGCACAGGGGGATGATCCCTCTCCTCGTCTCTCTAAGGCCCTCTCAGCCCTATGGTTTATCCCAAACAGGCAAGCAAAATTATCACATTTATGCAAAGAAGGAAGTGAATGGCAAATACATCTGCAGGTATGCTACCTATGAAGAGGAGCCAATCTCAAAGACACACACCTTGGTCACTGGCTGTCAGGCCCCCATCTAGTTGTCACAACTGTGAACATTGACTGATACTGTAAGCCATTGGTCTAAATGCATCATATACAAATAATAGTTGATTTTGACCATTGCCGCACAAATAAGAGTTGATTTTGACCATTGCTCAATAACACAGAGATGTCATGTGAAGATGATGATGTAAATTGTGGCCAGTCGTGCGGGTTTTGCTGTGCTAGAAGAAGCAGATATAGAAAGAACCAGATTTCAATTAGAAATGAGATGCGGGCGCATTATGCTAGGAGAAATGGAAGAGGCTTTAAGAAAGACTAAAGGAAATACGGCACCTGGAGAGGACAGAGTAATCTCAGATATTCTAAAAGCTGTCCCAACAACAAGTGCCAAAGCCCTTGTCAAACTATTTAATAAAGTATGGGAAGAAGAGAAAGTCCCCGAACCATGGAAAAAGGGTGTAATTGTAAAACTCCCCAAGAAAGGTGACCTCTCACAATGCAATAACTGGAGAGGAATTAACTTACTCTCAGTCACAGGAAAATCTGCTGCAGAGTTATGCTACAGAGAATGAGGAAGGCAATAGACAAAACCTTAAGTGAAGAGCAAGCAGGATTTAGAAACAACAGAGGATGCACAGATCAAATCTTTGTCCTTCGCACAGTAGTCGAACAATCACTAGAATGGAATTCCTCACTTTATGCAAATTTCATTGATTTTAAAAAAGCATTCGACAGCATTCATCATCCCGCGCTCTGGAAAATTTTACAAGCATATGGCTTCCCTGAAAAAGTCATCAACATCCTTAAGGACATGTACTCAGAAAATCAGTGCTGTGTAAGGCACAATGGAGGCCTAAGTGATTGATTCGGTGTGAGAACTGGAACCTGCCAAGGCTGTGTGATATCACCAACTCTCTCTTCCTTGTGGTCATTGACTGGGTCATGAGGAGAGCCACAGTTGATCGACCTCAATGATTGGTTTGGAAATTAGATAGGCGCCTTGAAGACTGTGATTTTGCAAATGATATTGCACTCCTGTCACATTCCTATAAAGACATGCAAGAGAAAACAAACAAGGCGGAAAGCATAGCAAGCAGTGTCAGCCTCAAGATACATCCAAACAAAACTAAAATAATCAAAGTCAATAGTAAATGCAAGCAGTGAGTATTGGTTAGAGAAACAGAATAGAGGAAGTTAAGGACTTTAAATATCTTGGCAGCTACATATCGTCCAACAGAGACATTGAGAAAGAAATTTCAGCCAGAATTGGACTTGCTTCACAAGCTTTTAGTAAACTTCAAAACGTCTGGAAGTCTACCAATCTTAGAAAATGCGCCAAGATAAAAATTTATAAGTTTAATGTAAGATCAGCCTTTTTGTATGCTGCCAATACCTGGCAAACGAATAAGATAATAGAGAGCAGAATAAGGGGATTTGAAGGACGATGTCTTCGTAAGATCCTAAAAATTGATGGGAAATGCAACTCAGCAATGATACTATCCGAAGTCAAACTGGAATAAACAACTTTGTTGAAGAAATAAAGCAAAGGCGATGGAGATGGCTGAGAATGAGTAAGACCAGACAGCCTACACTGCTCTGAGATGGGCACCACTGCACAAGAGGAAAAGGGGAAGACCGTTGGGAACTTGGAGGAGGACAGTTGAGGCCGAGATGGATGAGATGGGGGAAACCTGGAATGAAGTCGGTTGGCTCGCACAAGACAGAGGAGCATGGAAGACTTGTTGTTGCCTCATACTCCAATGGGAGTGCAGGAAAATGATGATGATTAATTATGTTCACGTAAATTTTCTGCCCATTTCTTCGTTTTCATTTCTCTCTCAAAACATCCATTGCATTGAGCTGTTGACCACAAAAGCTTAAACTCATCCTGTATCTGTCTTGCCAGTCTCAGTTAAGTAATCTGCCTTACTCTTGCTTACAGTCAAACTTCCTCTTTCCAATAGGCATCCATAGTTTCACCTCATATCAATGTATTATCTGCAAGCATCATCTCTTAGACAGTCCATGATCATAGGAAATCAGAAAAGGCTAAGCACTAATTGTGACTGTGTACTGACTAAGAATTTATTGCATGTTGCCACCAAGCCCTTCTAACATATCATGAATTGCTTTTGCATAAAATTTTGCTACTTTTGACCCCTCATACAGCAGTAGTACACCTCTAAAGGTACTCTGTCATATGCGCCTGTGGTGTTCTCTCCCAGTAAAAAAACATACCACTGAGGATCAGTTTTCACAACCTTCTATGACCTTATCCCTTTGCTTTTGGGGCTCAACAATTCATTCTTGAGGTTTGATATCAATAAAATATACCTCTTTTTCATTTTTCAAGCGTTTTCTTTCTATCCTGAATTTTTGTAGACAAGCGAGTGAGAAGTTCTTTTCATCAAAAAGCTTACATTTCAATTATTCTTTGTGCAAAAAACTCTCTTACTTAATTTGCCATTTGACAGACAATATTGGTCTAATAGCCCAAATCAGCATGCACAATAGAATGACTCAAGACTTAATCAGGGCTTTGATGTATTTTTGTAAATTTTTTTTTAAAGATAACTTCTGTAAAATGAGGACTAAAGACAAACTTATATTTTTGTTTGTTGCCATTACTTCAATGAAAATATACATGGAAGACTTTGAAATACTTTGTGGTCATAATTATGTATGTCGTCACTATGCCAACCCATTTGTGATTTGCTTTTAATGAATTTTCCCATACATGCTCAGACTCTAGTTGCCCTCAGAGATCGACCAGCCTTAGAACAATTTGCCTCAAGTTTAGACCGCTATTCCAAAGAGGGGCTGTATGCCTTTGATGCATTGAATAGTTCAGTAAGTTTTTTTCACTGTTTTCATCACCAGTAAAATGTTCCTGATTTGCAAGTATCAAATGAAAACTTGATGAACATAACATTTTAGAGAGAGAATTTTAACAAACAATGTTATCTATACCTTTATTCTTTTATTCTTTTCTTCTACCTTATTGATTTTTAAATGAAATGATCTATCTATAATTTACTCATTCATTAGGATTGATTTAGCCACATTTATATGAAAAAGAAGAAAAAGTTATGAAATAAAAGTATATGGTCGATTATAAATGAAGAACTAGTGTTACAATTGTTAACAATAAGGACCATTTATACAGCACTGAATCCACTATAATACTGTTGGTCTTCAATAAAGAAAAGCTTACAATATAAAATGTTGACATATTTTTTCTTATTTGTTAAAGGATTCTGTGTGTTTACTTCTTTGTGTCTTAAGGTATGCTCATAATGTATCTTTTCTCCATAAATTCATATTTGTTCAAATATATCACTTTTTTCTGTATCTTCAGGCAAATAAATGGAAATGATACATCCACTTGACAGAGACGGCAGCATCCACCTTGTTTTTACATTTCAAGTATTTGTACACTGTTTTTAATGTTATTCCATGTAAAGAAAAGTGTTGCTCAATAGATTTAAAAAAGAAAAAAGAGAAGTGTAACCCTATTAGCTCTCGCCATTTTACCAGAAGTGACTTGAGGTGGTTGTTGGCGGTTGATGTATTTTGTTTTTACTAATCAAGGCAGAATGGCAGAGGAATGGAGCTACTCATATCTAAAACCTCCATTTCACAGGGAAATGATAATGAAAGAATGCAGTGAATAAAAACACAAGTCACAATAGTGACCGGAGTAATGTTACCTAACCAGCGCACTGAGGGCAAACAGTTGAATGAGCAGAAGGAAGGCAAAGGTTTAGGCCTAGGCATATGTTGCTGGCGTGAGAGGCTGCATTTGAACACTCGATAACAAAGTCATGAAGCAGGGTAAAAGATTAGAATATCTTGCTATCCCATTGGCTGGTCTTTAAATTATAGTTATGACTTCACCCACGGCAATTTCCTATATAGGCAAACGGTTGAATGGGCCCAACAAAAGGCGAATGTAGGGTCATGCTTGCTGCCTGGGGAAGCCCCTCTTCAATGAGTGGTAACAAAGCCGGATCCAGGGTAAAGGTTAAAAATAACTTGCAAACCCATTGATAGCTCTTTTAAGTTATATTAAAGACTTCTTCTGGGTCAATTTCCTGATTTGGATCATGAAAATTTTCCATTAAATATGGTCAGGGTCCTATGCGTTCTATATTACATCGGAGCGCTTCCCAGCGTATAAGGTCAAGTTCATATATTACGCTATACCACGTGTCAGCCTGACCCAGGCACGAGTGGTTTTGTCCACTATCGCTTTACGAGGGTTAAGAAAAGCAATTGATATGACAAACACATACAGATCTGCTCTAAGAAAAGGATCAGACAATGAATGTGGAAGAATGACTGAGCTCAATTAAGCAATGAGATTCCTTCTGCCCTGTTTTGGTAAATTTTGTCTACACATTAAAATTTATATACTTAGTTTCTGCCTTTGTAAATACCATTACAAAAATCAAAGCAATATTGTTATGATGAATGAGATTTTGAAAATCTGGTATGGAGAATAGCTTAAATTTTATTTGCTCTTCATGATTTCTGAGACAAATCTTATCTACTCCTTAATGAGCAACTAAATCAATTATTGCTTCCTTTTTAATATAATTCAACATAATGAGTGCTTTATGACAAGCACCATTCAGTATACAGTACCATACCATATTTATTTCCATTCATTATCCATATCTATATCATTCATTATCTATATCTTTTTTTCCCCCCTCATTTTCATGCTTTTGAAGCTTGACAACTTTTTTTTGTATGCACTGCTCTCTTCCTGTCTTTATGCTTTATTTAACATACTTCACATGAATTGAGTCTGTGTCATAAATTGCCATTCAATGAATGCATTTTTATTATTTTTATATCAGAATTTTCTTTTATGTGTCAATGATAAGCTGGCAAACTATACCCAGTTTTGCCTTTTTTTTCCCTTCTTTCAGATAAAGGCAGATAAGGAAAGACATGAAATGTCCATTTTGAATTTGTTTAGTGTTTCTAGTTTGCATTACTAGAATATGCGTTGATAATTCTTTAAAGGAATATTAGCACAGAGGGACAGAGTTTGAGATAGCACCATGGATTCAGTAGTTACCACAAAACCACATTCTTTGCAAGAAGCACGAGTGGTCTCATGTGTGACGTATGTTACTGAGCAAGGTGTGTCTTGAATGATCAGCTCTTTATGAGTTGTTTGCCATGTGCAAATGGTTTTCAGTTTAAGAGAGTCAGTACCTTTTAATAGTTGAAATGATGGCTGTGCAAGAAAAGCTGGTTTTAAGTATATTTCTGTGCAATATCGTCTAAGTGAGATGAGTAGAAAGATATGTTTCTTCATATGTTCCTGGCTTGACCCAGTAAATGTTATTGAGAGGAGAATGTGTATTTTAAGTGCCACATTTTTAAAACGACTTTTAATTCTCTTTTAAAGTAATGGAAACAAAGTGTGCTCCTCAGTCGTGGGATGGTGTTTTCAGACCTCAAATTAATAAGCCAAAATAAAAAACAGTCCTAAAATAACTAAAAGTAGACTTATTTTTGTCAGATTATGCTCTAATAGGGTAACCACTTAGGCACAAACTTCTGTATGATATGATGCATCAGCCATGAGTACGATTCATGCCAGTGTGCATTTTATTTGCATTCTCAGACATTTTGTAAAAGTTTTTAAAGAACTGTGATTTGGGTAATGATTCAGTCTTTTAAGTGTTAATTTCTTTTACTTCTCATACAAATAAATTTGTTACATTTTGTTTTAATAGAAATTATATACATCTTCATGAGTACCCACTTCATTTCCTTTTGTGAAATTCTCATCTGATATCCATGCCTACCACATTCATGTATCCTTTTTTTTTTTGGCTTTATCACAAAATGTCATCATCCAAATGTTACGTTTACAGTCAGAGGCTTTGTTGTTTCTTCTTATTGAAGCAGGTAGTTTGCAGTTGAGTATGAAAATAATAAATTCAAGGGATAAAGGAACCCAGCTGACAATATTTTATCCTTGAATATGAATGCTGGCAAAGACATTTTACTCAATCTGTCGCCAGGTTCCTCGACAGAGAGGATACAGAATAACTGTAATGCCATATCTGCCCATGCAAGTCATTTAAGGCGGTTAAGGATTGAGCAAGAGCTTTTTCTCTGGACTGACCTCCATATTCTGTCAGGTTCTCCTATGTCCCCTCAAAAGAAAGGGTTCAGTAACCATTCCCCATTTGTGTGCATTGTATCACTTTAACAAACTATCACAGCACCTTGCTATCTAGATGGACCAAGTACTTTTGTACATAGAGAGTGGGAGAATTCTGTTGCTTACTGTTCATAGTTTGGGGCTTGATTGACATTGTTGATTAGTTGTGTTTGCGGAGACATAATTTTTTTTCTCTGTAGATCATTTCTCTATTTAGATACCTTTTATTATAATTCTTATGATATGTATTTCGGCATATTTTTTGCTGTAAATCCTTCTCTTCCTCTTTACTATTAGTATTAATATGACCTCCTTTGCCTTTTCTGAAACTGTGGCAGCATGGCTGTGGGGTCATTCGACTTGTAACAGCAAGGTTCTCAGTTTGAAACCGGGCCACACTATGGTTCTGTTATGTCCTTTGAAAGGCTATTTGCACTCATTTTCTTCACCCCACTCAATTATTATTGAGTATCTGATCATAGACAGAGGAGGATCTTGTCAGCATACCAGAACAAATGTGCCTGTAAAATGGCTGCATCTCTCTATACTCCAAATAGAGTTGAGAAGGTATGGGAACACTTGTACAGCACTTTGAGGATTTAAGGGTATAAAAAAAACTCAAATTATTATTATCATTATTAGTACTAATAAAACTACCCTTCTGTGAACAGAAAAATAATGATTAGAGAAGTTAAGAATGAGAAAATAACTAAAAACAGCAAAAGAAACATACATAAGCAGTGCTCCCTTTTCAAGGAGATTTAGGATTTGTTTTGTTACCAGGAAATGATAACAGAAAAAAAACAACAACGAAAAATAAAATTGTTTTGTATTCCGGAATTACACGCACACAAAAAAGGTAAGAAAAGAACTTTATCTGTGGAA
>JAOWAY010114749.1:0-10948 GCA_028565895.1 Goniobranchus geometricus
CATTTGCTTAGCCCTGTATGCTTTTTTTTTTTTTTTAGTATGAAGGGATTGAAATCCATTATGATGATACAAAGAGTACGGCATACCGTACTGGCAGTGACAGAACTTATAAACAAAAAGTCTATCATTTTGCAGTACTTTTACTACAAACAGCACTTTCCTTTTAACACCTATGACAACAACAACAAAACAACAGTAATTTATATAATAATAATAATAATGATACAAACAACAACAAACACAATAATAACAATATAGTGATAAGAAGAAGAAGAAAAAAAAAAAGAATATAAGAATATGGCAGTAGACACATTATTGTGTTACTGCTACTGTGTCGTACTGACGGCAAGGCCTACTACTACACATCGCTCTAGCGCAACACATTGTTGCCCGATTCTTATGTTCAAAGCCTCTACTACTGGGTCACAGGAATTGTAGTACACAGCTGTGCATACTTCAACATTGTTTTTATGTAATATTGGTATGACGTAGATCTAATGTATGCTGCAGAACTTTATGATAAAACTAATTGTTCGCAACATTAATGCTGTTGGGCAGCAGAGTGTTGCGAATAATCAAATTTATCTATTTGCAACAAGGTGTTGGGAATGATCAAATTTGTCCGTTGCAAATAACGACAGCCTTCATAAAAATTTTCAGATTTAGGTTCAGGTTCAGGTCAATAAGTTGCATGGCATGCAAAAGACAAGCCTAACCCGGATTCTTCAACTTCAGCGCTTGTTACCCCACACCACTAGACTTGACAGTATTGATCAATCTCTTCCTACTCCAGATTACAGATGGTCGATTCTTCTAAATAAGGAGTCTTTAGCCTGCATCTAGATCACGTCTTCCACCCATCTGCATTCCCCACTCTTTGGTGGTTGTTGAAGTCCCTTTTGTCTTTGTTGCCCCATTTCTTGGAATTTGGAGTGTTCTTTTCTTTTGGTCAGGTGTAATATAACCTAGATCTAGATCTAAGAGTAGTTGCCAACTTCTTTACTTTAGGAGGCAGAAAATCATGGTAATTGATTTTAAGATGCAGTTGCAATTTATAAAATCAAGTCAGTGCTGGTGTCTGGTGAGATAAAATATAAACCCGGCATGTCTCGCAGATAATATTGTGACATTGTGAGAGTCGGATGTGTATGTGTTTTCATTCTTATTAGTCTTGAAGCATGTGCCATGTCAATTTGCCCATCAGGATTTATCTTAATGTAGATGTTTTAGAACTAAATGATGTATAACATGTATGATATATCATCAAGTACCATGTCTGACTCTGAGGCAGACATTGGTGACCATGACACGCCATTCACTTCTCTGTTCAGATAATCTCAGGAAGTTGATATATAATAATAATATAAGTATGTGTTGAATGTTAATCCAATTAAAATTTTACAAGAAATTCCATTTTTAACTCTTCAGCAGTCTGCTCAAGCAGTGCAAGTCACCAATACAACTATAATTATATACAATTATCCCCAAATCAATGCATCACACACTCAGTCCACAGCACTGGCAGACACACAAACACCCCGCTCAAACCCACTGTCCGCATACAACATGACAGTACCACCAACTCACTGCATCACCCATGTTTAACACACAGCACTATGATGACACTACAACAGAAAAAGCAGCTTATCGACCTGCCCACATATTATGGGTTCAGGGGGCTGTTGTGCAACAGTATATTACATATATACATTTGTACATGATGTCAATTTATTATTATTTGTCATTTCAATGAAAGATTCAAAATGTTATGTTTTTTTTTTCTCTGCCTTATACAAAAATGTATTATGATATGATATAATAAAGAAAAGTAATGTTGACTAATTTTTTAATAGATGGATGTAGAATTGCAAGCAACATGCAGTGCTCTTGGCTATCAGGAAGGAAACAGCTATGTGAAGGAACCATATTGTCTTGGTGAGTAGAACTGTGTACCATACCAAATGAGAATTTGTATTGCTTATGTTCATCAAGCTATAATGATTCTAAGACTGAAGGAGACAGGATAAGGTTTATGGCATGGAAATAATTATAATGATGTAAAAAGTAAGTATGATTAAAAAAAAAAAAATTGCATTTCAACAAAGTATCTGTTAAAAGTATGGTGAAAGAGATATCTTAAATCTATCTGGGAGTCCTCATTCATGCCAATAATAATAATGAAATAATAAATAATGATAATTGATAATGGTAAATTGCATATATTTTGTGTACAGCTCTGAGTGCTTTACATTATCAAAACTAAATGACACACATATAAAACCCATGCACACACACACCCAAAGGGGCATGCACAAACACACACAAAAAGACATATTCCTACATGAAATTTGCACATATGTGCAGCTAACATTAAATGCTCAAAACAGCATGGGTCGAATTACAGCAGACAACTTTTTCTTTTTAATTAAAGGAGATCAAATTGGCATTTATTATATCTGTTCCTAGAAAGAGTTTGCATACCTTAAAAGTGACTTTTTTTTTTTTTTAAGATATAAAGTGGGAGCTTGTCCTTAGTTAAAAAAGGACATATTTAAAAATTTATTTGAATTAATGAATATGTTAAGTATCATGATCAATTTTCTGCACCTTCAAATCATTAGCACTATTGATTCAAACTTGTTTTCAAGAGAAAATGTCACAAATTCAGATTTTTAAGTGAAAGGAAATTTATTCACAGGTGGAAAAAAAAATCAGAAAAACACAAATTTTTGTTATTATATATATTTTGTTTTATATTTTTATTCTTCAAGTAAATAAAACCAGAAGACCTTTTACAAATCATACTTTTCCGCACAGGGTAACAAACTTTTAAATGAAGTTGATACTAAAAGGTGTCATTCCTTGGGAATCCTCTGTAAACTAAGAAAATTTTTTTTTATCCCATTATATATCCAGCCTTGGTCTTTTTGTTAAGGCACATAGACCAAGAATCAAATTTGAAATTCACCAACATGTTATATTCTTAACACTAACAGCCCATTGTCATTAGCCTCATAACCATGCCTCATTTTTATGCTCTTCCAGTCAATGCATTCAAATACGATCCAGTCATCACCAAGTTTGCAGCAATTCAAACATTTCCTCCTGTTGCCCTCCGATCTCCAACACACCAATAATGACTGCTCAATTTTAACAAATCAAAATATAAGCTGGATTAACTTCTAGCTCTAGTTAGACATGTAAAGCTTCGTTGTATGGATTGGGAGTATGATGGGAATACGGGATGGGAAACAAACTAGAAGTAGAAAAGCTGTCTTTCTCCCATATTAGGACGGACATTTTTGAATATGTTTGTTGAAATGTTAAACTATGTGCTGGTTGTAAGATTTATGTTTGAGAAAATCAAATATGTTTATAGGAAATAACAAAATGCGTCATCGCAAGAAACTTTAAAAATATGTGTTATATATGTCAGCATAAGATATAAGAATCAAAAATAGTGGTGTTTATTTTCCTTGCAATGTTTGGTATTTGCTAGTTAATTTTACTTCTTATAATTGAATATGTAAAGAAGTTTCACAAATATCTACACCTCCCTTTTTTTCTTTGCAATTGTTTCGATATGTGTGTTTCAGTTTGTATTGTGCTTTTTTTTCTTCTTTTTTTTTGTTATATGAAATAAAATAATTAGTATAATGACACAAGATTTTTTTGAAACTTCCATTCACAGAGACAGTGAAAGATCTTATTCGTTTTTTAAGGAGAGATACTGACACTTGTGAAATCCGTCGCCAGTTGGGCCATGCTAAAATTGTTCAGAATGATCTTATTCCTTTAGTGAAAAGTTATCACAGTGACAAGACTTTGTTTGAGACAATCACCAAGTAAGTCAGTTGGCTAGCCATTTGGACCAGGAGAAAAGAGAGGAATTCTTTTTCCACTCTCTTCTTCAAATGCTGATGCTGGGCAACAATGAATATTTGACCATTGTTAAGTATTGTTTAAGAAAAAGCAATAACAAAACCTTTGTACTTCCTTGAACATGGGCATGACGTCCTATGATCATATCACCCAAAAGGTCATTCCTTTCCAACAATTCCAGAGGGAGCATGAAATGGAGCTCATTGTAGAGATGTAAGGAGCATCATACTGGCAACCTGAGGACAACTGATAGGCACCTTTGTATAGCTATTTAAAAAACGTCACCGTAGAACAATAACTCGATACTTTTGGATTTAGAATCTAGAACAAGATTTACATTTTACATTGTCATTATTTCTTATCGTCTACATTCTAGATCTAGAGATGGATCTAGAGTATTAGGCCTATGCTGACATCCAGGCTGGACAGACAAATCTTTTACTATTTAGAGATCTAGCCCTGTGCTCTATAAACCAAAGAACTACCTAGAAGAAGAAAAGGCTCTTTCCATTCTACGCTACGCCAGTTAGTCTTGATTAGATCTTATCTAGATCCAGAACACCGACAAAATGCCTCATAGGTTTGCTCTTACACCAAGCAATGATAGGAAGATGATGTCGACTCCGTTTTCTCTCCATCCTCACTCTGTTTGAGGAACAGGATTTCCATCTATAAGCTACAATCATTCATTCCTGTGCACCTGGAGATAAATATCTCACCACAGGATTTGTAAATGCATATCCATAATATACCTGGAAAGCTCACATAACTGACCAATCATCTATCCATTCCTTAACATTCACTTCAAATGAGAAGCCTTTTATAGAGGTCTTTTTGTCAGTGATATGACATGGTTCATTTGAGATCAAATCATCCTTTATGTGAAATGTAAAACGAAAATTTCAACATGGGCTGAGAGGAAAATGTGTACATTGTTTGATGCTGGAAAATCATGACATCTTTATGTCAGATCTCCTTTCCACTTTGATCAGTTGCATCTTTAAGATAATTCTGTAAAAGATTTGGGGTATTTTCATCAAATTCATGGCTTTGAGATAAATTCATGGCTTTACTTAGCAAGAGTAAGACCACTTCATTTTTACCTTTAGGACTGAACAATATTAAGATGTTATGTGGGCGACATGAATCTACAAAGTCAGATTTTGAGCATGACTTTTCATACACATCACCAAGAAACTTACATTTTTCATTTCAACTTTTACTCAATGTAAAATGCATTGAGACTGATAAAATCAATGAGGACCAATCCTAGAAATAGGGCAAGTTTAATGAAAATGCTTATTGTTGATTGTTTAGGGCAAGTTTAAAGAAAATGCTTATCGTTGATTGTTCACTTTTTCTTTACGAATACTGTGTACTGTAATCATGTGAAAAGTTATTTTTGAACTTTTTTGATAATTTAAGTACAAAAAAAATAAATAAGGAAAACAAAACCAGACTAAAAACAACAAAACAGTCTCTTACCTGAAACATGAAAATAGCCCTTAAAGCACATAGAATTAATATTTGGGTCTTTAAAGGGCTGAATCTCAAGAATAATTCGGGTGGCTTTAATGCCGGTTTAAGCAGTTAGACAGACAACAGATATGATTGATCTAGAAATTGTATTATTTAAAAAGAAAAAAAAAAGTTTTCCTCTTCTCATTTCTCATCTGAAGATTACTTGTAAACTTGACCCAACCCGTGGTATCAGTCTACAATAATGAAATTCCCGAGGAAAAGACTTTGAGAAATCATTGTCTTGAAATTGAGTCCCATTTGCAAGACACAAAGGAGGTGAGTTATTTTCTATTTTTTATAAACGGAATGCATTTATGCATAGGCATTTTATTGTGTGGAGGCATTCATTCATCAAGCATCATCAGTGAAGCTTGCAAGCCATCCTGTGATTTTTTTTTGATAGAGTAGACTTTTTTTTTGAGTACAACAAAGCCTCCTAGACTGTAGATCTAGATCGTGTACACAAAACTCAGATATAGATAGCTTATTCATGTCATCAGAAGACATACAAAGCCACTTGATCTCAATAGTCCAGTTAATTTAGATAACAGGAATTTTTCTGAGACCCATATACATCCCTTTGTAGGGCTCTGGGAAAATATGTTTAAAACATTGTTGAACTCAAATTCCAGTCTCAACTGACATGAGCCAACCCATTTTGGATTGAGGAGGAGGGTTACCAACAAGGATTTGATCTTTTGATGCCATTGCCTTGAGAGGCTTGATATAATGAGTTGAAATACGAGCAAATGATAATAAATACAATACAATTAGAAATTTTAAAAGTATTTTATAACTTGTGTTTACAGATTGACAAGGAATTTTTATTTCTTTCTTTTTGTCTTCTGTGCAGGCTTTTATTGATGATGAACTGTATGGAATTTTGACTGACAAAATCAAGGATATCCTTAAACTGGTACCTAGCTGTCGATACATACTTGCTTATTTACCTGACTATATTTCTTGAATACAATTATTGATGTTAATTTGGAGTTTTTTAGTTTACATTTGAAGTATTTCAATATTCCCAGATTTGTGACATGAATTTTACTGATTTTGATACTTGAAATGGTTCTTTTCTATGATTAATTTCGTAAGTAACCTGGCAAGTTTGTTTCAGTGTTTTTTTAAGGTTTTTTTCTCTATATTTATTTTTTCATTTCTTCTTAGAAGTGCATTTGTTCATGTATATCCTTTTCATTACAGGACTGGGAGCATAGGCGTGAGGAAGACCGTTTGCAGCTTGAACGTTTATTCATTCTGATTCGTAATGTTCTGATGATTCCCCCTGATCCAGACAGAGAACTGGTATTTTTTTTTTTTACAATTTCTTAATCAAATTATTTAGTTGTTTTTTTTTTCATATGTTTTGTATTTTCTCCTTTATTTTTGCCTTTTCAAGCTCCCGGTTTAAGACATGATATTTGCCATTTGAAATGTCTAGCACATAGAGTGAGATCTTTATTATTGGTGCCTGCCAAATACTTGTCTCTAAATGTTGCAGAATCATTAAGTAATAATTTTTATTTTATCTTTCAGAGAACTGATGATGATGCTACAACTCATGATCAGATTTTATGGTAAGTTGAATAGTTAAAGTAAAGATAAAACAGCTTCAAAATTTTATACATATAATGAATGAATTTATTTATCCATTGAACTAAATCTACAGTTTATTCTGTGGAATCATGGCTTTCTAATGGAATTCCTCATTTCACTGGTTTTGTCTTCTTGAGTAAGAAACTTAATATGTAATATCCAACTCAACTCAGTTTCGAATGAGTGCTTGTTCTTAACTGCAAGAAGCATGGGACTGCACTGTGCTGATCAACAAATTTTCTTCAAGATGTGCACTGAAAGTTTTTCATTCTATAGTGCATTTAAGGAAGGGGTAGCACCTGGAACAAGTGTTTTCCCTATACATTGCATCACTGTGATTCATGTACAGATGTGGTGGCATGAGTCTTTAGGTTGTAATATGTAGACTTCTTTGCCCTCTTGGATTTAAATATAAAATTTCACACAAATTCCTCTATGATAGGCTTCCACATTTTTTCATGCATGTCTTTCAACCATCACACTTATGTCTTGAGAAACAATTTCTAACATCATACAGAACAACTTTTTTATGACTGAATTAAAAAAAGAAAATGCATTAAAATGTATGAACAATATCTTTAAAAGAAACCACTTAAACATATTGAAAACTCTTCTATTTGTGCATTTTCGTATAAACCTCATTCCTACCAAATTTCATAACAATATCTTTAGAAACAAAAAAAGTGGTTCAATAATGATAAGAAGAAGATGAAAAAAACAATTTGAGAAAACTGCAATTTAAGACAAAATAGGATTTTGAAAAATGTATAGAAACACCATATAAGCTGGGTAAGACATTCTAAACATACATGCGCCCTTATGTCATACCTCCTGCCTCCTTGCAGGCTTTTGCCTGAGCCCCACTCTCTTTTTCCTTCTTTCTTTTGCTTCATGGGTAGCCTTGAGTTCACTCTTGGAGAGTATGTCCGCTCCCTTTTTGTGCTCAGTATGCAGTTTACAACTTGACCATCAACAATCTTGTAATGACTTTGGTGATGCTAATAAGTAAAGTACATCTAAATTTGTTGTTATCTTGATTATCATACAATGTGGGTCTTGAAATTTAAACTTATTTGTTGGTTTTTAAAAAATTGGAGCTTTTAGGTAGCGCCAAATCCACAATGTGCTCGAATCGCTGTACATTGTTCCCTGACAGGCCTTTTCCAAACAAATACCTTCTCATCTCCCTGTGGAATACACAGAGATACAACCATTTTACAAGCGCGCTTACTCTAGCCTACTCACAAGATCCTCCTCTACCTAAAGTCTGTACTTAATAACACCTGAGTGAGGTGAGGAAAATGTGTATAAATAGTCTTTCCCAAGGACTAAACAGCGCCATGCCATTGCTCAGCTTCGAACTTGCTGTTTCAAGCCCAATGCCTTGGCTACAGACTTTGGTTTTTTAGGGTTTTCTTATACTATGCGCCCAGTGTAATATATTTTATTTCATGCAAATAATTTTAAAAACTATATAAGAATTATTGCGCAAAAAAATTCATCTAATGTTTTTATGTGAATTAGTGTATCCTGCTCAGTTGGCATTGCTTAACAGATCTTGCTTTCTTCAGAAAGAATTTGATTCTAATCCTTGAAATTATCATTATACAGGCAGTGATTGAAGTAAATAGTAACACTTAGAGGGGATAATAATAATATGCATTTATATAGCACCACTATCCCGCAAATAAAAAGCTCTGGGCACTGTAATGCAGAAAGATTTGATGAGGATGCTCATCAGATCATTACATTATATAAACCTCTCTTTTTGCAGGGTAGCCCATACCAGTGGCCTAGAAGATCTTATTTTGTATGTTGCAAGTTCTGACAATGAGAGAAACCTATTGTGCATGCACGTCATGGAGATTATTTCTCTTATGTTCAGGGAACATGTAAGTCAATAATCTATCTCTAGGTAAATTAATTAATGAAAGCTTTATTTGCTTGTGGGTTATATCTTGAAATTAAACATTGTAATGCAGTATTGTTTTACGTACAAATAAACCTTTTCATGTTAAACTTAGGGGGAATTGTTTTCTATTGGTTTATAAAGGTTCACTCTTACACTAGCTGCTATTATGCAATGTGACAATTCCTTTTTTCCTACTTTTATTGAAAGGAAGTTGAAAGTCTTGCCTTTGCGGGGGTTCACAGATCCTCAACTGAAAAAGAGAAGGATCAGAGGTAAATACAATTTTCTTTTTAAGCAGAGAGAAAAACTATTAAGTATTTCATTTTAAAAAGTTGTTTAAAAGGTTAAAATGAAACATTAATTTGTACAAAAGAGTGGTCTTTTTAGGTTTGCAAGTCATTCTAGTTTATACAAAAGACTTGTATTTTAGTATTTGCGTTTCATACTAGTTTGTACAAAAGTGTAGTCTTTTAGGATTTGCAAGTCATTCTAGTTTGTTCAAAAGACTGGTCTTTTAGGATTTGCAGGTCGTTCTAGTTTCCACAAAGAGTGGTCTTTTAGGATATGCAACTCATTTTCGTCAATAAAAGTCACATATTTACCTTTTATCCATATTTAATCGGGCTTTGTTGATTTTTTGTCAAATCCCGATTTGCTGATTTTTATCATCTTGATCCCGATTTTTCACATTTTGAGGCCCGGGTTATCGGTACTTTGATATCTCTGGCTCCCATGTTCCCTTTGAACGATACCAACTACAAATCCCAGAAACAATACCGATAAATGATACCCTGGATTTGATAATAAGGCCATCTTATTGTATTAAGGACTTATGGCTAGTAATCGCTTAGATTTCTCTGATCGTGCCGACTATGAACGGAATCACCGGCACGATGCTATGACCTTTTATTGGGGTTTTAGGGTATCGATGTATATCTTGCTTCCACAATGCTGGAATTCTGCGAAGAGTATTCCTGGATAGGCCTATATAATGCAAACCTTGAAAGATACAGGAGACCATGTTGTTTTTGACTGATTTGTGAGAAGGAAATTGCATGTAGTGCTATATTATCTAGATCAGACTTGAAAAGACAAATCATGATGGCAAAATAGCACGTAGATTCGAAGCCCAGGTCAACATAGATAGACGAGTCTGAATCGAGATGCGCCTCTGATGCGCTCCTGTCACCAGAGTCAGTCATTGTTTACCATGGGAGTAGGCATTTTAGCTGTCTTGAGCTAGTAAAAATCAATCTTTTTGATGGGCTTGTTTCCTGAAACTGACTTACTTGACTTCATGCCAGCTGCTTCCTAATCAACGGACTGGGACGCCTCTGCTGCTTCTCAGATAACTCGCATGGATGTCTTCCATTGGGCTCGGTCCTGTGCCATTGATCTCATTATGGCTAGATCTTTATATGACTGTAGTTCCTTATGGTGTTGAAGGCATTTGAGATTTCTATTGATAATTGTGTATATGCTGGTTGAAGGTCTTCCTCTGTGTTTGTTGTGTCCAGATGATGTGAAGAATGACTGCATAGCTCTGTTAACACTTAATCTCCCAAGTTTTTATCTGACCCTCCATCCCCCATGACCAAGTTTTTTTTTCCAGTTGTGGCACCGTCAAATGACCAGCATACTAAAATATTCATTAAAAATTCATTTTTCAACCAACAGACTTCAAATTTTCACACCATATTTATGAATACCGGCAGCTTCATAAAAATGTCCTTTAAACAAACATACAAAATAATGATAACATATGGCTTTTTGTGTTTGAGCCCTAAAAATGGTATGAAGTTTTCCAGGTCTAGATCAGGTACATGTCTAAACTAGATCTAATATCCTCTTCATCCTACATTTCTTAGTACTAGTAAAAGTACCCTTCTAGGAACGGAAGAATAACGATTAGAGAAGTTAAGAGTGAGAAAATGACTAACAACAGCAAAAGGGCCGTTCACAAACCATGTGGACAGGGAGGGGGGGTTTGCTAAAGGTCCACACCTTGTCCACAGGGGAGGGGGCGGGGGAGGG
>JAOWAY010114860.1:0-10947 GCA_028565895.1 Goniobranchus geometricus
AAGCATTGTACAGTGCATTCAACTGAATATATAACCCTATGCTCTGATCTCCGGCAGGTTAAAAGGGAATCGGTACTCCATCAGGGCTGTATCATTGAGTACCAAACTTAAAAAAAAAATTTTTTTTAATCAGCTGCTTTTGTACTGTAATGGATTTTTTTTTTGCAGCCCATATCTTCCCATATCAGGCGTAATGCTAAGTTGAAGCGACTGGATCAGCCTTTCTTAACAAAGGCCAAAGTTTGAAAGTGGTGCTTACTTTTAATATTTAAAAAATTAATTTGTGAAAAGTACAGTTCATTTGTTGTCAAACACTGATAAAATTGACCTTGGTGATAACTCTTAAAATGAAAATCATTTTCTACAAAGCTTGATTCATTTCTAAGACAGCCTATCACATTCTGCTGATTTTCACAGGCATTCACAGACATGTCAATCCTGTTGTGAATGAAGATTGTGATATGATGAATGATAATTGAGAGACATTAATTGTATAATATGTATTGAATTTTAAGTGTTATCTTGAAAAATGGTCCCCAGTTCAGAGGAACATAGTTAACATGTCATAAGACTGAGGTAAAGAAAACCTTCATTGTAATGGTCAGATTTCTGTCTTAGAATTTAATTCAGCATTGCATGTACATTAGATCTATGTAGTTTTTTCTTTACTCTAGAAAATGGTTTGTCATGTGTTTTTTAATTTTTTTTTTTTTGTTTCCTTTTCAAACAAGTTGGCTTGGAATCCGACATTATGGATCAATGAGGTATGTTGCCTTAATAACATGTATAAAATCTACGCAAAACAAGCAACAGTTCTAACTTACATTGAAGAACTTGACAACTTCTCTTCAGTAACTTCTCCTCTTCTAAAAAAAAAAACACTTTTTTTCCTCTACATCTGTTTACTCTTTTTAAGTAGCCTTTGTCTTTCTTTTTCTGTGGGTACTGAGAGGCCTTTAAAGTGTGGGACAAAATCCTTACACACCACACAAACGAACAAATTGTAACTGAAATGTCTTTTCTGTTGTCAACTAAAAGTGCCTTTCAGTATGGGTCATGATGCATAGTATGTTGAGCAAGAATGAAGTTCAGTACTAGCTTGTCTGCCAACCCTCAATCTAATATGTAGATTTAATCCTATGTCTGATTTTGCAAAATATGGTCAGGTAAAACAGAAATTTTGTTGTCTATGCCTAAATGTTTGCTGTGCATGTTGAAGAGTTTTTTGTCATGTTGAGGGTTTTTGTGACAGGAAATTTCTGTGACTGTTATTACTGAAAGCCCTGAATCTTTCAATGACTGCTTGCAAAGAATTTCAATTTCAATTCTTATTTTGCAAATCATGAGACCTCAAATTCATTTTATCCTTTTTTGTTTCTTGGTTGATGTTTTCTTGAAAATATATATCCAATCTCACGACTTATGAGATGTAAAAATATTCTCTGTATTGTCAGTTTTGCTTCGAACTGCAATTTTTTTCACTTTGCGTGTTTGCTACAATTTTTAGACTTTTCCCATTTTCAAGATAAAATCTGTGTAAGTTAAATTAATCACTTCTATTTTTCAAGGGACTTGAAGTATGATCCTGTCTTTGGATGCTATTTGCACATATTCTTAAGTTTTAGTGGAAGTAAATGAAGTTCTTTTGAAGAATTTTTCTGCCACTTCCGTTGCAGGGTTTTATTCAAGTTAAAAGCATATTGCCCCTGAAAATACAATTTTTCCACTCTTGTGCAGCAGCAATTTTTGAAATTTTTCAATGTGAATTTTTAAACCTCGAAATGTTTTGTTATACTGAGCCAGTTATATCCAAGGGGTGCCACTTGTGTCTACATCTCTCTTAGTCTTATATAAATGTTAAAGTCGAGGCTGCTCAATGTAGACTTGATATGTTAAAGTGTAGATAATCACTTGCCTTATTAATATTTGATATATTTGTCATTTTGCATCATAAGTTATGCGCATATTTTCGTACGAAACTTGTGATATCTGGAGAAAACTTATTCAGGTCCTTCCAATGCTTTTTGATGAAGAAACATTATCTTCCAAGATAAGCTTTCATGTCCATTGGCTCATGTTGGTTAGTGCTTATCATCTGTACTGTATATAATATTAATATCCTCCTATCCCTTATTATAAATGCCTTGACGATGACTTTGATATATTATAATGTTTATGAAATATTGATTGCACTTCCATTGTTTATGAACAAATACCACCATACAATTTCTTTTCCTCATCAGAAAACCTTTTTCTACTATTTATCTTTTCTGCCTTACTTTTAAATTAGCTTTTCGTCTTACCTTTCCCATGGGCACTGAGATGACCTTTGTAGTAGACAAGAGCCTTAAAACAAATTAATTAGACCCCAAGCAAATGCCACCATAAAGTATCATGAAAGAATTTGAAAATCAAATTAGCAAATTAATGTGCAAAATAGCATTTTGCAAAAAATTCCCCACATTTGAAGTGCTCACTGGCTTGCTGCCTCGAAATTGTCCCCCTCAAATCAATCCCCCCTCCCCCCTTAACCCCTTCCTCATTTTTATTACAAACACACACACGTGCGCACACTTACAGTGTTCTTAGTTTTGATTCACTTTCAAACAAACAAAAAAATCCAAAACGCAAAGTGCATATTGAAATGTAACAAACACTTAAGATTTTATTACAACTCCACTTGTAAGGAAATTATCACTGACATTCTTTCAGTACACAGAAAGCAGGAGAGTATCATGTGAGGGTGCGTCCAGAGTGCCGCTGGCATTTCAGAGCCAGTTTACCAGCAAATTCGCAGGTAGTGGTTGACACCTGGCTAGAGTGACGCCTGCTGTTCAGCAGCCTGTATGAAGGTCTCTACAATGTCGTCATCTGATGACGAATTCTTGTTTTTAAGTTGTTGCAAAAAGAAGGCAGGAACCCACCCAGTAAATAGAGAGAGACGGAGGTTTGGTGAATATCACAATCTGTTCTGCGAATTATAGAAAAACACGGCAAGATTCCACATACAAGAAGGACACTTTTGTATTCCTTTTACAATTTGAGAGAGATAAGAAGGATGAGAGAGGGGGAGAGGTGGAAGGAGTGTGTATGTGCATCTGTTTTAGTGTGTATGTGTGTGTGAGAGAGGGAGAGAGAGAGAGAGACAGAGAGGGACAGGGAGGGAGAGAGAGAGAGAGAGGGAGAGAGAAAGATAGAGAGAGACGGACAGAGAGAAAGACGGAGCCAGAGAGAGAGAGAGACGGACAGAGACAGAAAGAGAGAGACGGACACAGAGATAAAGAGAGAGACGGACACAGAGAGAAAGAAAGAGGAAGAAAGAGGGAGACGGACATAGAGTAGACAGACAGACAGGTGGAGTGATGGTAGATGCAGTGAATAACAAGATTCTTAACATCTTAACATCAATGCCCATCTCTTGGCTTACCTCAACCCAGCATTTCTCGACAGCATTGCGATTGGAATGCAACCGTATCTGTTTGTCCTAAATTACAGTATGTTTGAAAACGGCAGCTATCAATTTTTCATTGTAAGTTATTCAATAGCATGTGACATGTTAGATCTACACATCTATAACAAAAAAATACATAGATCTACGCTAACCTATAAATACACACATGCGGTGGGGTCAGGCCACAAAGACTACGGACGAGGCCACCAAGTGCTCTTTCTCCCCCTTCAGACCTTCCACGTAAGACTTTTACCAGCGGCTGGTGGCGGGCAAGAATTTATTGCCCAAACGTTCTGGTAGATTTGCCTGAGCAAATAAGTACAAGTATTCCTCTGTCAAAGCCAACCATCCGCCCAAAGAAAATCCTTACTGCTTATGCTGATCGATTCATCCCTATTTTATAGCATTGTTTGGTTAATACTTGTAGGGATGGAACCGACCGAGAACGACCTAGATGATGGTGTGATCACATCTCACAACCGTCTAGCCCACCTCCTGCATGACATCATAGGCTTGACGAGGGAAATTTGTTAATTGGCCAAAGCGAAGTGACCATTGATTGTAGAGAAAAACTAATACTAATATCTTTTTTGAACTCAGTATAGTCTTTTTATGCCAAGATCTGAGCAGATTTCCTTATTTCTCATTATTTGATTTTAAAAAAATAAAAATTTCCGTTTAAAAGACCTGTAGACCTAAATCTAGACCCATTTCTTTTTCAGTTTGAACAAATAATTTCATTATCTCTTCGCTGCATATGCAATAATTGGTATAATAAATATGCATCCCTGTAGTCCGAGTGATCGAATCATAATTTTATTTTTTTAACCTGGTAAACGGGCTATCATCAAGTAAGAAATAATCTTCATCGGAGTCAGAGGGAGAAGCCATTTTCAAAATTTTAAAAAAGGGAAGCGAGACGGGCGACACGTGCTTCGCTCCGTGACGTAATCGAACCTATCATTGTCTACTGTGCGCACTCTTAAGTAAGCAACTTACTTATCGTGAGGAACTTATTTAGGTATACCTTTTTCCAGTTTTCTATGTGTTTTAGCCTTGATTTAGGTACCGGTATTTTAATCCATCTTAGTATGTGAAGTCTTGAATTTCTGATACTAATCATTATCAAGTATACTTTTCTTTGAACATTTTCCTCATCAATTGAATACCATTTAAACAGAGGGCTCCAAATAGTATTTCAATATTCTAATACAGGTCTAATCAAAGTTTTGTACAAATTTCAAAACATGGCGGTGTCCATGTAAAGGTAAAACATCTATAGGTAATACCAAGTAATGTGTTTGCTCCTTTAGTACAATCATGAATGTGCACGCAGATGTGGGGGTTATTGTCACAGATAACACCAAGATCTTTTTCAGAATCTCAAACAGACAATTTTTCATTTCCCTCACTACCCACATAATAATTATACAAGGGGTTATATTGCCCATGTGAAGAACATTACACTTTGAAACATTGAAACCCGCTTGTCATAGCTGACCATTTGAACAAAGAATATAGCAATAAATAAATCTTAGTATCATCAGCAAAAATTGTACATGTTGAGTGCAGATTAAAAAGAACACAAAATTAAAATACAACCCCAAGTATAGGATAGGCAGACTTAACAGAGATACACACTCAACATATGTGATAGTATTTCTAGACTGCTGCATAAGGAATTTGAGATGATCTGTTTCGATTGCAGCATATGGGGCCACTTATGAATGACATATTATATTGAAGTCATATTAAAGGCCTGCTTGCAAGAATCAAATGTAGGCCAAGGTCTATACACCCACAGCTAGAACAACTAGATGAAACATCTCAAAAGCATCTCTTACTTTTTGTTGTGGCTGCGTCATTCAGGTGGGCATATGCGCGAGAATAGCATGGTTGACACTCTTCCTGATAGTGTTGCATTTGAAATGGATCATTCTGTTGAAGTGAATGGAAGGCAGATATTTGAAATTATCTCTAGTAATATGGGATACATTAAATTGATTCTTAATTGAAAGGCAGAAGACTGTTACTATAGGGCATAGTGCTTAGAGCCTTGCTTTTACGGGGGATTAGGTACTATGAATGTGCCATTCTTTTAGGTTGGGGGCATAATTAAATTTTGTGTGTAAATTTAAGGTACCTACTACAACTACATGGACAGTAACCTTCCTGTTGATAACACAGTAATATTTTCACTTGTAATTTAAAACTTATTTATGTTAATAATAGTCATCCAACATGTCTAATCCTAAGAATGCTTTCAACTGAATGCAATTCCCATTTGTGTTAACCACACATATACCGTATCTATATCATGTATTTATGCATCAGTCTACCTTCTTACACAATTAGATTTTTTTTATGCATGCAGATTAAATGTACTTGTATATAATTTAAGTGTACCACATATTATACTGTTATACATATCATACATCATATCATATCACTCAAGAGTGCATGACTGATATTTGTTTGGAAGATTTTAACTCCTGTTCGTTATATACGTCAGTTAAGATGCTTTGCCTTGGGTCAAGGCCTAGTCATGGTAGGACTCTGCATTGTTACTTCTGTTTTTGATTTTTTTAACACAAAATCATTCCAATCCATTAATATTTATATCCGAATCTTGTGAATAAAAGTATATCCATGTTTTGTAAGTCATCGCTGTTTTAGCCTCCTTTTTTTTTTTTTTCTTCTTTCTTTTGAAATGATTGCCATGATTTGGTGTGTTTGTGTGCAGGGGGTGGGGAATAGTCTTGTGTAAGGTTGCCATACCTTTGAACAGGTATTTTTTTTGTTTGCTTTTGGACAGTTTTACTTTTAAGGGGCCTACACACTTAGTATTTGATTTTCGCGTGAATTATCCCCAGATACGCCCGGGGTGATGGATCTGTGAATGTGGACGGAAAACCGCGCAAAATGCCCCAATTTTTGGAGATTGAGGGACAGGTCACCCTCCCTTGCTGAATATCTAGCAGAGCCTGATTTTTATTTGAGGGATTACTCCCCTGGCAGTGGGTGGGTCCAACAATGTCTTGATGAGCTGAAGTCACTTTGAAAATTTCAGGAGGGCATGAAATTACATTTCAACAAAATTGTCAATTCCACGTCAAATTTAAAAAAATATCACTTTCATAGTCAGCAGCACAAAATAAGTGAAATCTTCCCCTCCCCAAAATTTTAAACTACACTTTATTTTGAAAAAAGAATTCTGTATTAAATTTTGTATTGCAGGAGACCTTTGACACACACAAATAGGCCTACATGCACCCAACTTCATGGGCAGGTGTGCTGTGTGAAGAAAGATGATTATGGCTTTGTGGTTTACAAAAAAACATTGAACATTTGAATTTGATTAATTTATATACATCTAAAGAATATATATATGCCACATTCAGTCGAAAGACTGTCTGTCCATCTCTCTACCCCTCCCATGATATGGAAGAACATTTTAATATGTCTGTCTGTCTGTCTCTCTTCCGCTCTCTCTCTCTCTCTCTCTATGGCAAGATATTGGCGCTGGATAAATAATTTAGGTCATCAACATAGCAAAAGCGTTTTTTCGCATACACAGATCTGAAAAAAGCGAAAGCAGAACTCTCTTATATATTGTCTTTTGCCCTACAGGACAAAAACTTTGCAGCGTGTACAAAACCTCCCAAAAGCTTTCATATATGTGAAGCGTTTTTGTTTTTGTTAGAAGGAATGAAGATCTAATTCTTTTTACGCTTTTTGGCAGTGAGTTGAGTTTGGGCGAGGATGCCTTGGAGATCGAATGTGTGACGTCATGGGGCGTAGCTTGACCTTACTTTCCAAGGCAAATATCTCCATAGGGGTTGACCGTACTCAAAATCTGATATCATTTTTGAATCCAAGGACCAAAAATTTAGGCAAGTTTCTAACAGAAATCCACTTTTGTAAATAATAAAGAATATAATGAAAAATTAAATTAAAACAGAGCATGCAACGGGATTACCGCTTCTGCAAGGGCTTTCCACAATGAAAACTACAAGCAAAACATTGCACATGACTTTCATGAACTGTGTTCAACATAGGAGTGTGTAGATATATGCGCGGCACTACACGTAGACCAGATATCTACCGGTATCTCTACTTAGCAAGGCATGAAGACATGCGGGGAAAAGCGTTTGTTATGAAAGCCCTATCTGGAACAGACGATGCATCCTACCGCTCGGATCTGCGCGTATGCGCAAAAAAACGGTTTTGCTATGTTCACGGCCTAAGACTTTAAAACTGGCATTTTAGCAACTGTCTCGCTTGGCGCTGGCATTATGAGAACAGTACTAAGACTGATCAGCCCGGTGTCAGTATACGGTGATTGGGCGAGTCATTCGAGTTGTGCTATACCTTATGGCTTATGTGTGGCAGCACATAAACGTTTCAAAATAGCACCGTCGCTGATATAACCTATGATATTGAAAATGACTTTAAACCCACAAAATAACTAACACTGACTGGATGTTACTAAAGGACAATATGATGTCATACACAACGCTTGTATACTTGGTCACAGTGGCACAATGGGCGGTGCTTTGGGGTTGCAACCAAAAGGTCGCGGGTTCGATTTCCGGTATGGGGCATTGTGATTTAACCCTTGGGCCAGGTTACTTACACTTAACTGCCCCCGTTTCGTAGTGCTGTTCCTACCGCTAACGCCCGGTTTTCGGTTAAAAGCCAAAAAATTAATTTCTCTTCGTGGATGGATGAATGTGATGGTATTTTAGTGTATTACTTTTGGACGGGTGTATAAACTATTTAAGAAAAAAGGTATGTTGTCCTGAAAGAACCCATGAGGGCCATTTGAAACATAAGGAATCTGTACATGCATTGAAATGCTACCACAGTCTCCTCTGCATCTCATACTCTGAGCACGTCACCGGTGAAGGAGTCTGTAACAGAATACTATGAGCTATTCGCGGCTATGAATCTTGCCTCTTCATTGTAAAAAGAAAACTCACCTTGAATGGCCAATTATCAAGATCATCGGGCCTAGCCGAAACCATATTACGATGCACAGTGCCAGGCATGAGAAAAAGAGGAAGGCAGATAAAAGATGGGATATACATACGAGAGTGGACAGACCTGACCTTTCCCAGCTCCCAACGAGCCGTGGAAAACAGAGATGGCTGGAGAAAAAATTATGCGCAAGTCATCACTGGTGCCCCAACGATTCTTTGTTGTCGTGGGACAGACTTTTGACTTTTTCTTTTTAAAGGTACAGAATGCAGTGAACCAAATTCACAGAGACAAAAGAAGAAAAAACTAACGTCAACCCGCCAAATCCAAGAAAAAGGACTCGTCAAAATACCAAGACAAATAATATATCAAATAAATCGAGTGTCTGCCAAGCACCCGACCGGTACATTGCCTGGTTGAGAAGCACTGATCTTGACTGTGATAGAAGACCTTGGCTCAATTTCCGATTTTTCCCTTGCTGCACAATCCGTTTGTAGTCCTATTTACGAGATATAGTAAATAGGGAAAGTGCAGACGACATGAAGAAAGGGACCAAAATGGAAATTCCGAAAAAGGAAAACTCAATGTAATAAGTAGAGAGGAGGCACGTTGCTATCAGTAATGTATAAAATATTCTGTAAGGTTATTCCCTGCCGAATACATCCTGGCGTAGACAAAAAAGTAAGGGTAGAACAGGCTATCTTCCGGCCGGGGAGAAGATGTTTGGATCAGATATTTGCGCTGCGGATGATTCTAGAAGATTATTTTGAAAATCAACAAGAAATGCGCATCAAACTTATTGACTTCAATAAAGCGTTCGACAGTCTGCATAGAAATTCATTGTGGAAAATACTTGAATGTTATGCTGTGCCATTGAAAACCATAGTCATTATGCAAGTCATGTATGAGAACAACCAGCGTGCTGTTCGCACAGTCTGAGTGAATGGTTTGACATGCAGATATGAATCACCATTGAAGGAAGGATGCATTATGTCACCATTGTCGTTTGGCACTGCAATATACTTCATTATGAGAAATATACACAGGAACAAAAGGGAGGTCATCTCGAAGACTTTGATGACATTGCTTATCAGCACTTGCAGCTAGACGGGTTACAGATCAGTTATGATAGACAAAGATAATGAAATCCCGTGGAGCAGCAGGAGTGAAGTCTATTTGGCCTCAATATAGAGGTTAACATAAGGATTAGAAAGGCAGCAAAATAGAGACCAGCATAACAAAATAAATCGAAAGAAAGATGGGTATCCTTGCAAATAAATGTTTGACGAAGATACTGTACATCAGATGGAATGCGTTTAAAACCACTGCAGAAATAAGGGAAATGTTCGGGCAGAAGCCAGTATCAAAAGTGATACAATTGAGAAGCTGGAAATATGTATGAAGAAGTGAAGAGTCAAGAATAGTAAGACAAGTCCTTACATGGGGAGTAGAGAGCAAAAGAAAGAGAGGACGACCAAAGGAGTCGTTGGGAAGAACTCTGTGGAGAGATGCAGGAACAGTGGGCACAAGACACACCAATATGCGAGACAGGATCTAAGATGTTTGATCCACGATCCCATTAGTACCTAGTCCCATTGGTGAAAAGCTTTCATGTAAAGGTACGCAGAAGCAGCTTGAAATCCTACAGCAGTTGACTGAAGAGCTGTTGCTGGCACAAATTTAATTCTTACCATTCTACATCTCTTTTGTTACAATTCTTCGGACATCCGGCTTAAAACACTTTCCCAGACCGTTATGTAGAACCTGGAAATCGGTTCAGCGCTGTGACAGCCACTAGTTGGGGATAATTAGAGAGAAATTCAAAGAGAAAAGATGGTTTGTATATAAAGTATAGAGGATCAGCACCTCAAATTGGCATTTTCGTTCCCTGACCGACAGCAATATAGAACCTTTAAAACAAGACTTACAGTCCGATAGGTGCCTATACTTGTTTTGGACCAGGATTTCGTTGCCCGACCAGGTAGTTAATCATCCCGTGTCGAATGAGATACAGTTTCTTGTGGTGATATGAGCCAGACCGCGCCAGTGGGACACGATCAAGGTCACACAAATGTGGCCTTGGACACGATTCAACCAGTTCAGTTATCTTTTTGCGGACCGAGGCAAAAGCTGTTCCACACTCGACCTGTGCCGGATTATCATAATCATTACCACAGCCATCACAATAATTACAATAGCCATAATAATTATTACCACAGCCATCATAATCATTAGATCTACGACAGCTATCATTGCCTCCGTACTCGCCAACATGTCTGTCCTTAGGTGCCATGCTCTTCTCCGAAATAGGGACCAACAGGTTCTGCACTGTTCAGATACGCAGCTTGGGGGAGGATATGAGACCATTAACAAACTAGATGTGATGGTGAATTCCAGAAATGGATTGACACTATGAACCCGGAAGTTTACCCATACGATACTTCTACTATTGTTGCCGCTCAATGCAGAAGAAGAAGAAGAAGAAGAAGAAGAAGAAGAAGAAGAAGAAGAAGAAG
>JAOWAY010114971.1:0-10945 GCA_028565895.1 Goniobranchus geometricus
TCTCTCTCTCTCTCTCTCTCTCTCTCTCTCTCTCTCTCTCTCTCTCTCACACACACACACATACACACACACACACACACAAACATTCTTGATTATCTTCACTTTCTTTGTCATACACACACAATACCTGTCTCCCAAAAATCTCTACCACCTCACTCTCTCACACCCACAATCTCTATCAGGATCACTAACTCATACACAGACAAACTCTTGCAATCTATAACGCCTTCACTCACTCACTAATACACACGTCTATCATCCCAACTCTCACATACACATTTTGTCTAACCATGATGACGATCACAACGTCACTCCTTGACATAAACTCAGGTGATTACTTTTAAACTCACTTTCTTAATCATACACACACAATATAACCCCCATTCCCTCACACATAAAGACACAATGCCTACCAGCCTCTCTCACTCACACGATCTATGTGATCCTTACTCAATCACTTACTCACACAAGCCTTCTGAAACACCCCCGCAAGTCATACACATAATCTAATACACCAATCTCTCACTCGTACTCACAATCTCTGACACCCTCACTCACTCAGTGATAATTTTTTTTTTTTTCAGGACAGCCAAAAAGCGCAGCTTTTCCAACTCAACCAGCCAGAAACAATTATTATATACAAATAATCATTTAAAAGGTGTGTTTAGGTATAACCATGGTGTTTTTAGGAGAATCACCTAATGGTTTAAAGTAAATTAGAAGTTAGGCGGTTATAGAATGACACTGACGATTTACTTACTATTGTCTCCCCTGACAAATACTAGATGATGATATAAGAGTTTTGTCAAATTTACGTCAAAAAATTGGAAATTTTTCCATTAATTACTTCTTATAATACTGAAAGTAAAGTAAAGTGCAACAGATTGATCTAGCCTTCACAGATAATGACCCCTAACCCTCAGGAATTCAAAATCAGACTTGTTTTTTACAAGAGGAAAGTAAAGCTACAACCACAGGATAACACTGAGTTTGAGATAGGTTGAAGGGGGCTCGGCGCTCCTGCAACGCTGTATTTTTGGGGTACCAAACCTTCCCCCCACCCCCTAAAAAAAAAGCTGACCTGCCGTAGAAGAATCCGAGCTTCGTGAACTTCTCCCAGAAACACCAGTAACTTGCCCAGATTGGCCAACATGTAACCAACACTGGATGTATAGGGTGGATTTAGTTTTCTGGACAAAAGAATTACAATAAGAAAATACATGAGAGAAATATCCTAATTTGTCAAATGATTGTTACACCAATAGTGTTAAAGAAAAAGAAACAGGATATGAGGGTATGAGAGAATCCATAATTTTTATTTTAATTGGAGACGTATAGAATCGAAATAAAGCGGGGCTCCCTGTTCACCCAGCAGGGTAGCTAGGTCTTTCTAGACTTGGCGGAAGTAAAGGCAGCATGGAAAGCAATGGCAAACTACCACAATATGCCGTATGAAGAAAGACTTATTGCACTTTAGATCAGTAGTTTGGGGGTCTGATTTCAGGAATAGGTCCCCCAATGTCTCGCTGGCGCATTGGAAATGTTGTGTTGGTGCTGTGTTATCGCCGATGTTCGAGCCAATTCTAAACGTCTCCCATCGCCTGACAAAGGCTTTCCACGTCTCTTCATCCACCCCCATGTCAATAGTAGGTCGATTGAGCTTAGGGCCTCTTGATGAAGTGGTCTGGGGGCTCAAGAGCATGGATGTTGAGGAGCGGCAAGCCGATTTCCGGCGGCGTGTCATCTGTCTTGTAGGCACAACCTGGCGCTGGGCATGACACGACAACCATGGTTGCTTTCAATGTTCAAACTATCATTTGCATGAAGAAAGACTTATTGCACTTTAGGAATGAAACGTATTTATTTCATAGACATCCGGTTCAGGCAATGCAAATGATAAGATGAATGGGCATCAACCGATGAAGAAAGATAAGAAACACAACACATAAACATAAATATAAAATGAAACTTAATACATAAACATCAATAGGCCACACGCCGTAGTGACATAACCCTACACTAGTGGATATGAAAATGAACAAACGTGTAGTGGAAACATATTGCAGCATGGTTTGTTGACTTCCTTATATGTGCCTGTTGTTGCCCATTGAGCATCAACTTAAAGCGAGGACACCATCATTCACTAATGATATAATGAGTTAATAATCAATGATCTCGTGTGAATCAAACATAAATAAATCATGGACAAATTCCTCTTCTTATGTACAATAAGTCTTAACATTAAGCCATTTTAGTTGTTTCGGTTCTTTATTGAGGAAAAGAAAAAGAAGTACCATATTCGTTTTATGTTTTATTAATTCCATTAGTGTTCACCATGGCAGTCTCGTTCGTGTTGTACAAAAGATACTGCTGCAAAGATGCATGAAAAAAGACGATGGCTAAATTTTGAGTGGGATCACTGTCAAAAACCTCTGTCACCAAGGTGTCGGGAATATTTTGTTCAGGATTTATGTTTCTATGAATGTTCTCCTAATGTTGGGCCTTGGATTGTTGAGGTAGGTACTGCACCGAACATTTTTTTTTTTAAAGATTCGAATTTTTAAGCATCAAATGCCTTTACAGAAACTGAAAACATGCCAATTTTTTAAACTCCTATAAATTGTCATCGCTAGAACATGGTAGTCAAATCACATGACAAGCACAGAGTTGCACCTCCACATCATGAATGGTTATTTTCAAACTCTGAACCTGTATGAATCTTATCCATGATCTTACTTTGCTTTTTTTTTTTTTTTTCCTTCAGTAAATGCAAGATTTGATTTTGTTTCCATTGACTTAAAAAAACCCAACAAAACCCAGTGCAGTCATTGGTTATCTCCAAGACACTTGGGTTAAGTGTTAAGTGATTTTTTGGGAACTTTAATCTTTTACTTTTAATGCAACGAAATAACTTTAATTACAATGAAATTGTTTTCATTTCAAATTCAATTGCTGATTTTTTATGCTCTTCTCTCCTGTACACCTCTTTTTGATGAAAGGATGTGCGTAAGATTAGAAGGGAGAGATTCAAGAATGTTCCTCTTTGTCAATCTCAATGTGATCATTGGTGGAATGCATGCAAAGATGATTTTACCTGTGTTGAAAGATGGGATCAACATTTTAATTGGTCAACAGGTAAGTAGTCTGAAAAATTGTACAGATATTTTGAATGTTTGAAATAATATGGAAGAAGTTTTTTTTCCTCAGAGCTTGATGAACTTTATCAACGTCTTTGAGCCTCTTATGTCTTCCTCATAAATTGTAAAGTGAAATAATGTACTTATTTATCTCCTTGTCACTTGCATTGATTCTCATCCTTTACATGATGTCACTTTTCCTGCAATTGTCGGAATTCCAGTATTTTCAGACAATTCTCTGGCAGTGGAACAAAAAAAGCAAACAGTGGGATTTCTATCCTGGACTTTTTAAACATGTTAACGTCTCTCCTCTTTTGTTACCTCGTCGGCAATAGAGGATGTTATCATGTGATTAAAGTTGAGTAAGGCGTAAAAACCCTTTTTACTGCACTCATTTTGTTCAAGAGGTTTAGATAGGCCTACATCTAGATATCTTTATCTAGACCCTAGATCAAGACCATATCTAGATTAGATTTAGACAGGATGACATCTGTGGAATATAGATCTATATGTCTAGCTCTAGAATCTATTCCAACTCCTGTTGTAGGAGTAATGGATCTAGATTTAGAGAAGTCTTAAGGCAGATGTAGATTTTATCATTATTTTATATTATATTCACTATATTCTAGAGTCTAAATCAAGAAGGCTAGTATTCAAGAAGATATAGTTTTAGCTAATCTAAGTCTAGATCTAGTCTCAGATTTAAGATCTAGTATGTTTTGACTGTCAGGACTCACTTTTAAACAAGATCTAGTTTATATTCTTCCTTGTACGAAACAGATGATATTGAATTTAAATAGGCTAGCTATCTTTTATTTTTATAAAGGAATTTGTATTTGATGTTATTGGTTATCGAATTGTGGCAAATGTGAGCATTTTTTATAATGTGCCTTTTTATTTAAAAATTATGGCGAAAATCTAAACAGCTGTCTGTTGAAAAAGTTGGGGAAAATTTTGCACACCATGGTGACATCCCGTCTTGTACTTGTAGCAAGTACTCAAGATCTGATGAAAAGGCAACTTTTGGTCTTAGCTCCTTTTTGTGATAGTATACAAAAAAAACACCAAAGACCTAAAAACTGGATATCTAAATCAGCTAAGATAACTGGTTATTCAAATCGGAATCTGGACTCCCGCTCAGCACCAGTACAAATTTTTAAAATGCAATGTCTAGAATTTTATTGATAGTACTTTTATCGAAGGATTCTGATGGTTATGTTCCCGCATGGCTAAAATTAGTTTGACACCATCACATTGAATAATACAGAGTGTCCCTCCAATAGTGCAATTACATGTGATCAATAACATCAAAGCTAGCTGGTCAAATAATATAATCAAATTCAATTTGAAGAGAAAAGGCACAATTTTTTAAATTGGTACCTAATCATTGATCTCATGTTCCATCCATCTTCCATCAATTTTGACAATTCACCTGAGTTGATGATTGAAGTATCATACATTTGCATAATTGTCTCTTGGGATGTGAGTTGCACACACTTCTCTCCTGATATTCTGTTTGAGCTCATCTCAGGAGTTTTTGGTATTGAGTTGACATAGACTTGACCTTTAAGATAGCCCCATAGCAGGTAAAAACAGGGGTTTAAAAGTAGGACTGTGTGAAGGCCAGGGAGAGTTTGATTTTATTTGACTGATGACAACCTCCAAAATGAGCTTTCAAATATGCGGTGTGAATTCCAGGTAAGCAGTCAAAGCAAGCAGATGATGTTGTTCTCATTTCAAAACTGTTTGATTTTTGACCAACAAATAAAACATCAATCAATTACAATTGTGCGCTTAAAAAAAAAAATTTCATAGGGAAGCATTGCATGCTGCAATCAAAGTATTTAACATTGCTTGTCAGTGTAACAGAGTGTGTGTGTTGAAATCGATTTCTCTCCATGAGATTTAAGCTAGACTTCACAGTAGGCCATGGCAGAGTTTCAAAGGCATGTTTGTTGAAATCCTGTGTCTCACTTGGCTATATTGTGAAATCTGTTACATTTATAAATTCAAGAGGGCTTTTTGTCCCTTATGACCTATAAAGAATCCTAAATCCGCTTAATTAACTGCATGCACAGTTTGAAGTCCTTTATAGCTTCAAAGTCATTATTTAAAACAAAACATAAAGAACAAATGCAGAAAATTTATGATTTTACAAAGATGTCTCAATTTTTTTTGTAACTTTTTCTTTTCAGGTATCAATACATGCCCAGTTGGTTCTTCTTGTCAGCCCTTTAACAAGGTTTACAGGGATGGCAACCATTTTTGTGAGGCAGTTTTTGGTTCTTTCAAAGTTGTACCAGATAGTCCAGATGACTGTTTTTTTCTCTGGTTTGATCCAAAGTACCCAAATCCAAATGAGAGAGTTGCAAGAAAACAGGCATCATTAATTTTAGGCGTTCCTTATCAAGTAGAGGGAACCGATTCAGGACATGGAGATGCTTCTCAGTTTGGTCCTTGCTTATTACCATTTATCATAGTCTTTTTAGTTAGTTTTTTTTCCCCTGTAATTTAGGTTATCAAAATCTGGTGATTGATGATGATTGAGTACTTTGATGCATGCTAGATTTTTTGTGTGAACAGAATAATTGAAGTTGCAGTGTGTACTAGTTGTAAAAAATGGATGAATTTTCAAGTGAAAATGTAAATGTCACCCATTTTAAGTGTTTTAAGAATTGGTTTGTTAATGAAAAAAGGGGTTCAGTTCCTTTTTGCTTTGAAATGTAAAGGCCTGATACCTTTTTCTATTATATATTTGGCAAACTGTGGTACAACACGTGTCTGCCCTTGAATTTTAAAGCTGAAATTTACTGTGCTGAGTTGTAGCCACTCCCGCAAAGGTAATGAAGTTTCATGAAGTTTTGGTTCACAGATTTATTTCACACTTTCAAAACATTTTACAACACCATCTAGATCTCTTTGGCAGACTGGATTTGTTTTGGGCATTTTAAAATTCACTACCAAGTCACACTTGGACAATGGACTAGTTGGTCTGACTTTGCTTTAATAATGCAAAGGTCAGTTTCACCAGCAGTAACTGTTCCGAGCACCCATTCTCAATTTCATCTTTGTTAGTATCAAAGCGACTATGTTGAGACTAAAATCCAAATCTAGCCAGATAATCCAGAAATCTTGATGTAAGTTAGTCTGCAACGTATAAAACATTGTATGTTAGGCCAAGATTACCCAAGATTTAGTGCGATTTTCCTTCTCAGAAAGCTGGGCTTCTGCTTGTTAATTCACATCTCTCTCTCTCTATGGCGGATCCTTGCTGGATGTTGCCTCCCACACTGCAGCTCGATACTCGCTTCTGATCTCTGTCTTTCTGGTCGCGTCTTATCTGACACCATTCACAAATAGGGATGTGATAGATTCCCGCCGCACAGAGCGTGTGTATGTGTGGGAGGGGGGTGTATATTGTCACATACGGTGTTGAGATCCCATGACATACGAGTAATGTGATTTTTTTTTTCGATACACAAGGTTGGGGTCTACAGACCCCACAAGTATGGGAAAGAGTAGTAAAAAAGTACTTAAGTTGGTGAGTACAATTTTTAATTAAGCCCACCCAAATTTTGCTCGCAGATAGTTGTATTTCTTCAGGATCTCATGAGGTTAAGTCTCTTTCACAAATTACAGTATCCAGAGGACTTCGCAGACCTAACTGTGGTCTGTCAGACTCCAACTGTGGGGAGACTTAATTGGGGGTATGGGAACACAAATACTGGGGGTATGAACTCATTTTTATTTTATTTTATTTATTATTAAAGTAAAGGGGTTATAAGAACAAACTAAACAATCCATTGGGGCTCTGGAGTCATCAATAGGTTAAAAACCTCTGTTCTAAAGGAATCCACCGTTATTATTCTTCCAAAACATGTTCATTGCAAAAATTACTTGACAAACACATTTAGTTTAGTTGAGCCTAATAACATGTCAGTACTTTGGCTCTTCTTCTCCATTCCATTCCTCCCCAGACCTGCTCCCTTTCCAGCGAAAAACAACAAAAAGATAAAAACAAACAAAAAAAACGACAATAAGGAAAGAGGCATAAAATAACAAACAAATTATTTGATTAAAAGAAGTTGGAACAAGAACAATAATAGGAGAGATGGCAACAGTAGTAAAACTTTGAAATACTTTCTCTTTATTGAACCATGGATAATAAAAGAGCTTTCAATTTTTAATACTGAAATGAAGAACAACCAAATCAACCAGACAGATTCATTCAAGGTTTCCTTGAAAGTCTTTCTTGTCACATCATACCCGGCAAAGATTAATTGTGTCCATGAGTACATGCATGTATTTGAATTGTTGAATGTTACCCACTGGCAACAGTTTATGGATATGAGTAGGTTTAGAAAATAATTACTTCATGGGGGATAAACTCAAACATATCTAAGGAATGAAAATGAGATCAAATGAAGAATTCCTCAGAAGTGAAAGAGTTAGATTCAGGCCAATGAACTGAACTGACATTAGGAAATGATAGTTTTTCCTAGAAATAAGGATAGTAGAATTCCCCCTCCCTTCCCCTTGTAAGAACATTGAATGAACCAACCCTCTTATTCTTCTAAATGCGCCTTACCCCCTGACATAAGCTCATAAAAAAAAAGAAATTGACCAATCTAAATAAAATGTTTAAAAAGCCTACAAGCTACGATCAAAATCGAATACCTTTCCGGGAGAAAAGCAAAAATGCAAAAGTAACAATATATGTTCACGGTTTTCATTCCTTGAAAAACTGACAAAGCTCAAAACCATTCCACACGACTAGCATGAATGATAATATACATAAACTTTATTTTAAAATGAATACCACACAATATTCAACCAAAGAATCATAATACTGGAAAGCAAATGATGCAATGCACAATTCAGAATGAGTCCCATAACTTAAATACCATACACAATATGGGTGTTTTCTCTGGCAGCTTTCAATACTTTATCCACAGGAATGCCCTTCAGCAAAGCAACTGTCTCTGCAGTATAGAGGGCCATACCAGGATGGGAATATTTTTCAGTGGAATGCTGAAAAGAGAGAAAAAGAAAAAGAATTCAAAATACATCTTTTCCCAAGTGTATGGCTAGAAAAAATAATCAACGAATGTGAATTTAAAATATTGAATTGGACATGATGCAAACCCTTTCAAGCTCTGGTGAAGCTTATTTGTAATTGCAAAACATGGAAGAAAGCAGTTCAATGATGTTATATTAAAAGAAAAGTAGTCTGGGGTTATCCTGCTTTCAACAGCATGAAGCGTACAGTGACATACTGTATCCATGAATGAGATGCTAGTTTATAGTCGAGTACTTCTCCAGCCAAAGCCGTGCCCATTTTCACCTGCATTGAGTGAAGCAAAAGAGGTACATTTTCTTGCTCTAAGAAAAAACACATGTGCATGGTGAGAATCAAACCTGCTGCTTCTCTGTTTGCAAGCCAGTGCTCTACCACATAGCTACTGGCTCGTCCTTATTTAAAGAAAAAATGGGTATAAAGAGTATGAAACATGTAGCAAGAAATCAGGACCTCAAAAGAAGATGAAGACATCCAACCTTAAATTAAATTTCAATCAATGAAGTGGTGTCTGGCTAATAACCCGCTGCACCGGAGACGAGAGATGGGTTACTTGCTGTAGATAAGACAAGGCGAAAGGTGAACGACATTCGTTTTTAAGATGGCCTGATTCAAACTGCATCTTCTTGTACTTTAGACTTTATCTAAATGAACAAGGCATCATCAATTTCTTAGCAATGTTGCTTTCTTTCCTAAGACAAATTCCTCCTGGCCTTATTATCTTTTAAAAGTCAGAAATATCGTTGAAATTCAAGCCACAATAATCCAGTCAATTTCAAATTTTCTCCCAATCTTGGTCAAGTTCACTTATTCACTTTTCTGTATCTTTCAGGGGAGAGAATCTCATTAAGAATCTCCAATTTCTTCTTCTTGTCTATGTAAATTCTTGATTCGTGGTGTGCTGCCATCAACAAAAATGTCTTCCTAGTAGGCTGGCAAGTGCTTGCGGCATGGGGAAGTCGATGTGAAGTTAAAACCCAATCAAAAGGCAAATGGGATTGCATAACCAGAGGCTCAACTCCCCCCACCCAATAAGAGAATCAGAGGACTCAAAAAGGTGAAGCTTAAGCAAAACAAAAAACTTTAATCAACATACCATCCTGATGCATCACCAGATTTACTAGTAAAATCGCACGTTGCATGGGGGAAAAAAAGCTAGATTCTAGATCTAGATCTACCTTGCTTTGATGAAAACTCAAATTCCATTTTTGACCAAATTAGATCTCTAGCTAATATCAAGATAACTGGTCCAAGATCTTCATTATATTCCTGTCTCAATTTTTGAGCCAAACATTGTCTCCTAGGAAGCATGACTGTAGTGTACAATAGGAATACCTTTCAATACCGGGTACTATAAGAGTTAAAAGAAATCAAAATGAAAACTATCAAATGCACAAAATGGTCACTGAATCATTGGATCAACAATGAAATTGATTTATACACTAAGTTATTCCAGAATGAGAAAGCTCGCCTGATTTCAAAGAAGAGACAAAACAGTGACCAGGAAATCGTCGTTCACCTTCAATACTTAAATGTCCGAAGTTTACGTAAACTTCCACAGTGCACCGGCATGACCAAACAAGAGTAAAATAATGGTTAATGATTGTACATGATTAAATGCATGTGTGCAGGATTGTGCAAAATTGGTTGGTTTCGCGAAATGGTAGGAATCTCCGACTAACCCTTGATTGTGCAGATTGGCTAGAAAGCGAAACGATGATTGGCTATATGAATTTATCAAATTATTCCCTCTCTGCTAACAAGACATAAAAACATCCAATGCAAGACAAAGCATGCATGTCCTATTCATTTTTTTCTCTATCTCCGCTCCCCCCCCCCCACAAACACACCATTGCAACTCCATGCCATCATGATAAATCCTTAGCATTACATGGAAGGCATTACATGTTTAGGAGTTTAATTGGGGTCCTCAATAAAATTGCCATTAGTCAACCATGAAAGCAAAGCTTTCCATGTTCTGAATTGTTCAATTATAGAAAGTGGCCCTTGCACTAAAATTTAGTCATCAAAACTCTCATGGTATGAACATGTCTTTTAACACTTTGCGAACCAGCCATATTTTTGCTTTACTTTTTTCTTAGCGCCAGGCTGTTTCGGGCCTGACACCATAGTGCCAGCAGTTTTAGATACATTGTGAAATACCAGGAGCAGTAGACAAAAATTAGTCAAAATTCAAAATAGATATAATAAATGGGATATCATATTGGGGAGGTCTCACACGGGATCCTGCTGTGGACCGTGATAGAAATCTAAATAAACATTAACGACGTAGTCTTACATGTAAGAATATGATTTTAAATAACATTTAGGTAAATGACAGATTTGATAATGCTGGAATACTAATAGTGGAGAACTAAACACATAACACAAATAACAATGACTGTATGGGTATGAGGCCTGGGTTTAACTCACTGACTGCCAGGCCCGTGAAACTTGAATTACACGCGGGTGCCGGGCTTTTTTAGGTGTTTTTAAAAAATTGTCAAAATATGACTATAGTACATAAAGACTTGAAATTTGGTGTGTAATTTATTTACATGTGATACTATCCTCATGCCAAAAATCTTTTGAATATCTATAATAGTTTTTTTTTAATGATTTTTTAAAAATGACCAATTTTTGACGATAAAATTAAAAAAATGAAATCAGCATATCAGTGCTCATTGTTGCCTATTTTTAGATAAGTTGTGTTGTTGTTGGGATTTTTTGT
>JAOWAY010115082.1:0-10945 GCA_028565895.1 Goniobranchus geometricus
AATTAAAAATGAGGATAAAATAGCAATTATTGCTTAATTTTGAATGTGAATGGTATGAATGTGAAGAGCATGTATAATACTACTGTTTTATGCAAAAAAGTGATTTTGAAAATTTCTTGCAATTACTGCTCTTTATTTGAAAACGGCAGCATTGAGGTAGGTAGTGCTCCGATACACCCTCAATCTCCCATTGTGGCACTCAGTTGAAAGCTAGACTCATCTAAAAAAGTAACAGAGTCCCACTGCCTTTGAATCCACCTACTGTGTAGTCTTGCCCAGTTCATCCTTGCTAAGCAACGTAGAGCCTGAAAACGTTGTCACTGTACAGGTCATCTTGCTATTACCAAATAGCCTTTCAGCCTGCGACAAACAGTGGGTCGGTTAATGAGTAAATCTCCAGGAAAGTCTCTGGCAGTTGGGCTGTAGCTCTAATTCGGTTTCTCAAATGCAATGTCCTACTGTAACAGTCTTGGGCTGGTGTTGTCACCCTAAGGCGCCTGGGTCTAGGACGGTCTAGAATGGTGCCAGTTGTGACAAAAAGTTGTCTCAATTGTCTAACAGTTTTTCTACTTACAATTGAATGTCCTTGCAACATGTGAAACACTTTGGTCAGCCTGCTTATTGCTTGATTTATCCCATATTTTGATAACCATGCCATCGTGTCAAAATGACGAAACAAAGTTTCAAGACAAAATTCAGTGGCAAAAGACCTAAACTTTATGACAAAATAAGAATCAAATCAAATCTGTCACGTGGATATGAAAAACGGTCACTAATGCGAATTTTCTTGTGCATGTCCTAAGCACTCATTAAAAAGCGACAATGTTGATTTTTTAAAGGTGGGTTGTTTTCAAAGACCTCAACATCACTCATGTGGAAGAGAAACCTAATAAGCCAAATTTATCAAATTCTATGCTTGATGTTAAAGTGGTACCTTATTTTTCATTGGTATAATATATACATTAGGAGACACAAGTCAATTACCGATCACTATGTATGTTCCCTTGTACAGAACTTGGGTCCTGTGGCTATCAAGGATTCCCCAACACGAGCTATTGAACAGTTGAAGCTTAACAGAAATAAAACCAAAGTAGTACAGAGATCTATTGCAATGCTACAAACTCCACATACATGTAATTGTCTCCACAAATGTCGTGGAAACAACCACAGATTCTAAAGATCAATAGAACTCACCAAATTACATACACCAAAAGCCTACACCAAACAAAAACAAGGGCAACAGACAAAGGAAGTGAGAGAAAATACTTCACAAAAATACAAATGACATTTGAATTTTTGGTCAAAGAAGTCTCGGTCAGCAAAATTATCATAGACCTCTAAATTTCTCTGTACTAAGGCTTCTCCTTCTGTCACTGAGTCTGAAGTTGTACATAAAAAGGCTCCTCTCAGCACCTACAGAATGTACAGTCCACAACCTAGCTTCTGGCTGTCTATGATGCTGCACTGGTGTCATTTTACAGGCTTGCTTGTCTCTCTTTCAAAGTGGTGGTGACAAACAAATCCACAACTAGAGACTAGACCTAGATCTACACCGAACGAATGTTGATTTTGGATCAATCTAGATCCAGATTTAGAGAAGATTCACAATCTCTATGGCTCCGAAGATTTCTCTTTCGAAACAATTTTCACCACCGACTGATGTAGGCCTCTTGCAACATCTCATACTGTATTCCTGTGGCGGAGGCTAGTTAGTGTATACTCCAGGCTAAAGTACCTTTTGAAAGCATACAAAATCAATAAAAGTTGCGACTCATCATGATACGACCAATAGTGGCTAATAAAAAGTTCCAATTTGCGATCACAGTTTAACTTATTATAATCCAAGCCCTTTTAGGTCTGTCTTTGATAATACACTTACATCAAACAACAACAACAAAAAGTTATCTATAAATTGAGCTCAACAGAAGCAAGCAGCCAAAATACACACAATGAAATGTTTATGAAATGACAATGAAAAAGTGAAAATGAAAGAAAACAAACAATGTGGACCTGCAATATAACTTGAATAATAACCTAGGATGTGCACTTATTCTCTTTGTCATTAATTCGTTATATTTACAGTACGATACATACTGGGCAGAATATGGTGTATTGACACCATAAATATTGTCCGCGTCACATCTGATCCATACAATAGCACTTCCTAAGCCTGAAATCAATGCCATGATCATAATCAACTTAATAGACTGATGGATATTCAGTTTCCAGTGGTCAGCTATCCAACCGCCCAAGATAAGGCCACACACAGCTGCTGGAATGACAGCAATCCCTGGCAAGTAAAGATTATGAAATTCTGAGTCAAACTGAAAATGGATACAAACCAATGACACATAAATAGTATGGAAGTGCACCAAGAAAGATGACTAAAATTATGTTTGACTTTGAAACCATTGCTGAGATTTGCATAAAATTTGAGTACCAATCCATTTTTTTTTAAAATATATATTTTGACCCTTATTGTAATCAGATAAAAATATATCCTCATGCTATAGAGTATCTCAAAAGAACAAGAAAGCACAAAACGGATAATGGGAAAGATGATAAGGACCTTAAAACAACACACAGATGTGTTCTCACTAATAGTTTGAACATTGTAAGATAAGACCTCAAATGGAATTCAAGTTGGCCGCACCGAACATCCCTCCCTCTTCATTTAGAGTAACTTAATTTCATGTCAAAGTCTTGAACACCACACTGTAATAACAACAACAACAACCAAAAAACAAACTTTTTGTAATGTCCATAAATATCAAAACAATTTTTAAGAAGTCTTACCTGTCATGACAGCTGCCTTTGAGGCTGTAATCCCATATTGATTTTCAATAAACTTGGGCATAAAAACTGCCAGTCCTGTTACACACATTCCCTCCATTATCATCACAAGTGTGATGAAGACAAAACAAGGATTTTTGAACAATGTGAATGTTGAATTAACAAATTTCAAACTCCCAAACTTTCCAGGCAAATGATTTGAAGATGTTATGTGAGCCTGATTGACTCGGACCTTCCTTACTTCTTTACAGGCAGGTAACTCTGGGCCAAACAAGGACAGGAGAATGGCAGGAACACACTGAAAAGTGGCAGCTACTAAGGGTCCCAGCCACCATGCACCTACCCACCCACGATCCTCTGGTGTGAGTGGAACATCATCAACTGTGTCAAAATCTATGTAGAGTTTCAAAAGCTGCCCACCTGCAACATACCCAATGCCTGCCCCCAAGATATTGCAGCCATAAACAATCCCCAAGTACAGAGGCGTCTTATTCGGCAGCACACAATCATCTATCAGAGCAATTCCAACAGTGAACATTGTTGTACCTCCAATACCATGCAATAGCTGGGCAAGTAGGAAGACATAGAAAAAATTGCTTAAATATGACGTCCCTTTGTAAGCTGAGCAAGTCTCATTGTGCTTTGTCCCATCATGACACATGTTCTCTTGGTTGCTTTTCAGTTCATACTTGTCTGATGCAAAATGAGGAATGGTCATGGTGAGAGAACCAAGTGCAGATACAGTGATTGCTATAGCTAATAGACGTGACTTGCGTTTACCAGAGCCATAAAAGCCAGCAATAAGGGCAAGAACTGCTGCTGATATGTCATATGAACTCATGATAAAACCTGTGTAAGTACTGGACAAGTCAAACCTCCTCTCCACTGTTGACAAATTAACATTGTTTACACCATTGACAAGAAACCCTGTTGAGAAAGAAAAAAATATCAATAATTGTGATCACACTTCCTTATGCTGTTCAGTTTAATAAAACATAATGTGTGTATATAAATAAACAATAAAGTGAAACTCACTTATAAACTTTATGCCCTTTACATACTTGAAAAAATATTGCATTGCTAAATTAATGATTAAAAATTAACATTTAGAATAAGAACAATCACAGGGCATAATAATACACTCATATTTATGTTTTAGAGAAAATTCAGTTGTGGGACTTGCCTAAAATAAATGAATAGCATGCAATGCATGCTACAAGGACAGGAGGTTTATTGAACACTTGAAGACAATCTGGTCTCCACCACAAATATCCGCATCGATTTTGATCCACACCTTCCTCCGCAGAATCAGTTTCATCATCTATTGAAGCCAAAGGAGCTTTCTGCTTTTTGTATGCCAGTCTATGAATTCAGAAAGAAAAAAGTTCCTGGGCTCATTTTCAAATCAGAATACTTCTCAGATATGAGATTTGCCTCATAATAAATATTACAGAGAAAATAAAGTTATGATTAAAATTTGATTAAATGAAGGATATGATAAATTTAAATGATACTTGTCATGTAAGGTTACAACACATCCGTGACAGGAATAAAAAAAAAGACAACATGGAATTAGTACAGGCATAAATCATGCCCTTACATTAGACAGCATTTTCTTTGAGCTAATGTCCAGTCCACAATTAATTAATTGTTTTAAAATATTGATATTGATAAAGAAAACTTAATCAGCTGTCTGTCTGTCTCTCCTTCTTTCTTTCTACTTATAGGGCTTATTTCATTTGTGGATACTTTGGCTAAGACGCATTATGAAGCTGAAAATATTGGCTGGTTTGCAGTAAGTTTATGATTACAAGATTTAGAACTGGTTATATCATGACACTGACTGAAATATAACTATTTCTGGGTTGGTTTCGTTAAATCAAAATATGAGACTTTGTAGCTTTGGCTGTTCTTTGAATCTCCCTGATGACGGCAATTCACTCCTCTCTATTTAGTGCCATGTTTCTGAATTTCTAAAGTTCTATAAGTGATGTCAGCTTAATCTGGTTGTTATGAAGTTTCTTTAAATTGTCATTTAGTCTTAATGGAAGCATTTTTGTTGGTCTCCATTTTTCTTCCAGCAAAGTAAAGGTGCCACTGCTTCATTAGCAGGGATTTCTTAACTGCATTTAGAACATGCCCAAATAGTCTCTATCTAGTTTGTAATATTTGAATAAAGATATAGCTTTCTTTGCATTTTTTCATAAAACTATCTGTCAGAGGTTTTTGAGGCTTAGTAGATGCCAAAGACCCTTCTTAGCTGTTTTCAATGGAAAGCATCCAATTTCCTTTCCTCAGTATCTGTTAAGGCCCAAGTACCACATTTGTAAAAGATTATCCAGTCTTGTCAACAATTAATTTTGATCAAGTGTGTCAAAAGCGTCTGACCTATGATGTTTATTTGAAGGGTTACACATACAAAGAACTTTGCTGGAATCTACTGATGGCTCCAGACAACATCTGATGTGCTTCGATTGTGTCTGAACTGGCTTTGACTGTGGGAAGTATATCATACAATTGGTCACATTCTATTTACAGCGATGGTAGACATTACTTTCCAAATTCATTTTGGGAGGGTAAAAGGGCAAAGATTCTCTAAGTCTAATGAGCATACGACAAAATACTACTGCGAGTATTAATTAAGAGAATGACGAAATGTTTAAGACCAGAGATACAATGGACACAGTTTGGCTTAATTCCAGACCAGGGTACTTTGCGATTGTCAAAGATTGAGCTTAAGTGAGTTCCAAACTTAACCTTTGGATGAATCATGGTTCTTTGTCTTTCGTCCAGTGTTTTACTGTCACAATGGGGTAAAACCTGACCGATCACTGACGACGCGATGACACATCCAGTTAACAAGAAAAATATAGACGATCTTTAAAACGCGGATTCTCTCACTATATATTTGGTCTAGATAGCACCATCGACATAGAGCCAGTTTCTCTCTCCCCCTACCTCGCTCCCTCCCCCCCTCTCTCTCTCTCTCTCCCACACACACACACACACGCCTTTTTTGCCTTCTGGTGATAATACACATACATGGGAATAATAATGGAGAGCTGTGAATGTAACTGTTACTGTTTTTAGTGCCAGCAGTTTAAAAAGATAGAAAAGATTTCCCAATTGCCAGTGAAGGTAAGGATGAAAGGAAACATTGCGACAACAGCACACCAGCGAGGGTCACCGGACTGTCCGTGTCCGGTGAATGCTGACGATATTGGGAGGGTCACCAGACTGTCCGGTGATATGACGATAGCGTGAGAGTTACCGGACGGTCCGGTGACTATTGACGCTACGTAAAATAACTTGCACTATTGAAGCTATTGACTGATCAGATTTCATTGACATTTTATTAGTCACATCTAAATTGAAGCTACTTACCCCCAAACATACGATTCCAAGTGTCAATGGCGTCAGAAGGTGGACGCTTAAGTGTGTCAAAAACTAAATGACATGCAATTTGTTAATCAAGTTCATCACTCAGGACCCATATGCTCCATCAGTGAAATTTGGGGGACCAATACACTCCGTCAAGTCTATGGGAACACAATCACACAAAAACAAACTCACACACTCATATGCGATAAAATGTTGGCTACAAAAATATCAACACACAAACACAAACAAAAAATTTGGCTGGAAATAGTAAAAATCCATGGAAACCTCTCTCGTGTCAAGCGCTAGGGACTGATACACTCATAAAGTGCCATTTTCTGTGATATAGATCTAGATTCTAGATCTAGAACCAAATACAAGCAAGACAAAGCTTGCACATATATGTTCATGCATAGTTTCATCTCATGATTGACTGTCGACAGCCATCTTAAGGCCAAATTATCTTGTCAAAAAGTCCTGAGTCAATTTCACCACTAGTAGGGGCAACAAGCTTTTCCCACCTTATTCTTCGGTAAGAACAGGAGGTACTACCGAACAGGAAGTGGCATATTTAGATGTTTAAAAATGACTGGAAACCGTGAAGCAGTACCAAATTCCTTTAAATAGACTCTATGTCATACGTTGTTTACGGTAACAAGGTGTCCCAGTTAGCCAAAGTCATGCAAATATGTGTGAATGGGGGTGGTGGCGCTGGCATTGTGTGTACGGCAATGTGTGGTCATTCGTTTGTGTTTGTGTTGCCTCTATTTTTCTGTTTCAATTAGCCTAGATTAGATTAAGTAGAATAATCTGAGCGTAAACTATCTAATTTTGATCAGTGGGTTATTCATTTATGCAATTAAATACTCTTTGTACTTTTTAAAAACTTTTTCTTGGGGGTTGGGGGAGGAGTTAAGCACTAGTTTTTTTGTTCTAGTGAAGAAAGTTCTTTCACTTATATTTTTAAAATTTTAATTTGGAATAAACTTTTACTTGAAATTGCACAAGAGGATTTCTCTTACATGTATGTACTGTATTGTCTCTATAATCCTGCATGTTTATTGACACATGAAGTAGAAGTGGCTTTACTAAGGATAATGTGTGGAGCAGGACTGACCGTGCTCAAGTTATGACATGGGGTCATCTCAAATGGAGCCTGAAAAGATACTAATAAGAATTTTAAAGGGGGCAAAGGAAATGAAAATTGCTATGAAAGGCAGTAGTAACAGATGGGAAAAAAGGCACTGTAGTCTATTGAACTGGTTAGATTAATTTAAAATGCCATTTATTGAGCCCTGGCGTATTGGTGGGGGCCCTCCTGGCAGTTTGCCGTACAAGAAAAGGGCTGGTGTTTTGGGATACAAATCAAGAGATGAATGATGTTAAGATTTCTGCAAATCTGGTCTTAGATCATTTCAAGGGAATCATCAATGGAAGTGACCTTTACACTGCAGGGCAGCCGCCTGCTGGCGAATTAGGCCAAGTCTAGTCTTGTATTGACTACAGGAGACGAAGCAGGAGATATCTAGATCACTAGCTGGCGCTCACACGAGTACTCTAGATCGATTCTAGAATGATGAAGAGATTAGAATTGAATATAAAACAAGCGAAAAAAAAATCAGTAGATCTATCTAGGCTTAATGGTTACACTTACTTGATTGATCATTTCATCAAGCATGAAAAACACGTCATATTCCGAATAACTAGCCTTACTGCAGTCACGAAAGAAGGGAATCATAGAAAATTAACCCAAAGAAGACAGCTCCTACTGCTGCCATCCCTCAACCAAATCCCGTGTAAAAAATTGTTACGCGTGCGCGTTCGACAATATTACACGCTGCAAGGCAGACAAGAACGGAAATGCCCTCAGAAAAACCCAAGCCCAATGGCTGCGGAATTCAGCTGGAAGTGTCCTACTGGATAGTATAGTAACTTCTTAACATTGCATTTCCGACGGATTTAACTATCGTGTTCAGCGCATATTATTACCCATAGGGGTCATACTGGGGACGGGCTATTAGAGTGGTGTACAGGTAAAATGATACCTTTTTCTTTTCTTTTTTTTTATGATTTACTTTCAGATGTTCTCCGACAGAGTTTTGAAACCGACTTCCTTGATAGGACTAAATATATGAAATTATTGAAATCATACGCAGTCCTTATCAGGACTAAATTGTGAGCTGTCGATGTATTGTAATTATTAGTTTGCGGTATATTTATTTTAGATCTGGCAACTACTTCCGTTTGTATCCATCATGGCCGCCAAGTGTTAACAATCAGGACCCACATTCTGAACCCAAGAAAAGCGCGGGCCTTTACAGTAAGTCATTGCGCAATGCACTCTGAAAAGCGCGCAGGTCATCAATTTGTGGTGAGAGGAAGTTTAGTGATGTGTATCTTGCTGGTCAAGATGTGCGTGCACAAGCATGAAATTTGAAACGATCGCTGTATGGACCTAAGGCTCCAGCTCATGTCACTAACATTGTCTCGCAAACAGTACAATGGAGCCTCGGCTGACAACATTGTACCCCTGCAGCTCTTCAATATTTCAAGCTAAAAAAGTGTTTAAAACACATAATTCATCGATGAACAATACAGCATACTACATACTACACCACCTGGCAACACTTATGTCACCTTAGATTGCACATATCACCTTACCTTCAACGCAATCTATCTGTCTTCTCTCTTTCTCCTTTATTTGCCATACCAATACATCCTCCATTTCCCTCTCTCTTGCTCTGTATAAAATTTAGCTTATCTGTTCCACTATTGTAGCTCTCCCTCTTGTTTTTATCATTCATACTTTACACTTTTAGTCCACTGATCATCCCACATTCATATTCTCTCTCCCTCTTGCGCGCGCGCGCTATTTTTCTCTGTTTCCCATTCTCCCTCTTTAACCATTTACGCCTCTGTAGGCTCAGTTTATTTCTTCATGTTTATTATATATTTCTAGTTTCCTCACGTCCTCCTTTCTTTTCCATTTCAGCCCATCATCATTGATGGTAGAGGCCACCTTTTGGGTCGGCTGGCTGCCCTTGTTGCCAAGAACCTTTTACAAGGTAAGTCTGACTTAGAATGATTTACAGCTTTCTGCCAAAGGTTATCTGTGGCACAGCCTTATTTGGTAATCCCTGATTTCAACGAACCGTTTTGAGAAAGTGGCTGGTCAAAAGCTGCTTCATTCTTATTGACCTGGAAGGGTCTTTATTACGACTGCAAAATGCAAAGGATGGTGAAAAGAAGAAATTTCTAATGAAATATAATTGAACGTAATTAAATGTTACATTTAGTTGAAGAGAGGACTAAGTAAAGTACTGACTAAATATAGACAGTTTCAAGATGAAAGCAACACGAAACATGACCATGTTCAAAGTGTCAGAGCTTTTCAGCCAGTTTGTTTGAAGAAACCCTAAGTAAAGGGCATGTAAAAGATGACAATCCAGTCAAATCGTCCATAAAGATAAACGTCTCTTCACATGTCAGAAATAAATGAGGATATGATACATGTACCTTGATTTTGGTGCTCCCTCAAAATGTATTTGACTTCATGTTAGATGACTAAAAATAACTTTAAACAACACTATTACCCTTCCTTTAGTTTTTTGAAACACATTTTGTGCTAATTGGTTCAGGATCTATGGTCTAGATGTTATGAGCATGTTGGCCAACATGATCTGAAAATGGTTTCTAAGAGAAAAGCTCTTTTCAAGCTGAACTTTAAAATTTATGCATTGAATGCAAGCAGTGTTTGTGGAAGCGGGAGAAAGGATTTGATTACTGCCATGTGATATTTTCTCAAACTCATTGTGAATTTATGCATTTCTCAAACAGGTCAAAGGGTCATTATTGTTCGATGTGAAGGCATCAATATTTCTGGAAATTTTTACAGGAATAAATGTGAGTTTTAATTAAATGTCTGTTCCCTAGCGTGAAAGGTAGGTGATACGATTTTTTTTTTTTGCGAATTTGTGTGAATATCTTAGAGGCCTTGGCCATTGTCGGTGCCTTTTGCCTTAAGGAGGTGTGGATGTAGTCTAGATCTGAATTAATTTCACCAATTTTTTCAGATTTATCTTTGCCTTACTTAGCAAGGTGCCGGACATAGGCCCTTTGTATTTTATACAGCTTCTTATGATGTTCCATTGTCTTACCTACATTGTCTGATATTCCCTGACGACACTTTGGTCTGAAGAAGCTTGTTTGAAAAAAGGACCTGTGAAGCGCGCGGAAAAAAGTATGTGAAAGGATTTTATTTTTTATATTTTATTTTGTTCTGGGATCTTACAAGTATACTTTTTGCTTTAAAATAATATTCATTATAAGAGTCAGAAAAAAAGTCATAATTGCTATTGTTTAAAGTATTGTGTTTTGACAAGTGTTTGTGAATGTCAGGGAAGAGGATAGGGTACTGTTGAAACCGCAAGCTTGATTTTTAGAAATACATTATGTGTCACTTAAGAACTATCTGCGCAAGACCCAGATTAGCCTAAAAACCAGACTGAACTTTCTCCATAGATGTAACTTCGCCCTCTAAAAACATGGTAGTTCTTGCCTCCCCCCGCCCCCCAATCTGATCGCCTGATTCAATAATGTCTCATAATGCAGACTCTCTTTTTTTATGACGATTTTTAGAAATTTCCGTGCTTAGCAGATGCTGTCAGTTCTTACTCTGCATTAGTAAAGTAAAGTTAGTCCTGTACTCATGACTGAGTAGAGGGGATTTAGGGGTAGAGCCCTAATTAGACTAGGCATACGGAATAATGTGGGA